>JAHWFP010146722.1:12220-22291 GCA_023313725.1 Lithobius niger
CCCAAGAGTTGTTGTTTCACTTAAACATTAGGTTTTCAGAGTTATCAGACCCCAGGGATACCTTTGTTACATAATTTGTATTGCACCACTTTGAGTAGTAGGACTTAGGAAGGGAGGGGGGGGGGTTAGCTACTAACACTTAGCCTAAAAAGAGATGAAAAAACGCAACTAGGTCAATGGGTGCTTTAAGAATGGCAGATTTTCTGTGCGTTAACTGTTTTCGAAATCCCTGCACCGTGGGCTCGTTTACAGTAAGTGGGCTAAGGGCGTTCTAGAAACGTTTTACGAGTACAGAGTACGATAATCCAGGTGGGACCCCTGAGCAACAAGCTTCCAATTATGTCCAGTAGTTCGTGGCTTACCAATAACCAGTGCTGTCTGTATGATAATTCTTTAAGTCCACTAATTCCCATCGTGAACCGAAGCTGAACGGACTCAATCGGGTCAATATCACTAACCAGATTAGGGGACCAAACTGGGGTTACATACTCCAAAAGTTGTCTGATGATAACTTGAAGGCCGAAACCATTGCGCATATATTCCCCGAGGTCAAACATCTGTTTACAATAACCGAGCGTTGAAATGCCAGGGAACTAGTTTTTCGGCAGTGAAGTGAAGACTTAAGATTACGTGCAAATCACATCCCCAAGTCACGAACCTCAGTAGCCCAGCTGAGAGCCATTTGGGTCTAAATCATACTGGTAGGTCCTAATTTGAGAGCCAACGTGAAATGAAAAACATTTATCAATGGTGAGTGGTAGCTGCCAAGTTTCAGACCATAAGCAATAGTCACATTAGCAATTTCAAGTGCTAGGTTACTTGATCCAGAGGTAGAAAGATTTTCAGTGCTAATCTAAGTCGTCGACAAATTTAAACCCAAAGATATCAATGTTAAGTTTCAAATTATCTTGATAAACCACGAATAATAGAGGGCATAAAACGGAACCCTAGGGATGCCACATGGCATAGGTATTCACACTTCTCATCACGAAAATCACACTTCCTACATTTCCTGCTTAAAGAGTCGCAATCGGCATATGTGAATCATATGTGGGCTGATCTAAAAACAAATGAGCTGGAAGAGGCTACCACTGAGCGAAATGAGTCCGCCAGTTTTATCGTTTGAGCTACAATATTTACTTAAATATAAATATTTTAAGAATTAGGGGCCAGCTTCACACTAGCCCCATAATGAATGAGCTGGATACACAACTAATTGAGCTGGATGGGTCTACGAATGACCTAAATGAGTCAGCAAGATTCAACCCGATGTCTCTATAAATGTTTTTTTATAATAATTATTGCAATTATTAGCTGTAATTATAACCAGCCCCAAGGAGTGTGAAGCTGGCCACTAATTCTTAAAATATTTATATCAACATCATTAAGGACGTTTGATGTGTGTGTGAATGTGTTTGTGTGTTTGTACCTGTACTCCTCTGGAACCAAAGCACCTACAAAGATGGGAGTAGGACCAAACGAACAGTATAGGGATATTTTTATCTCTATAACTTGGTATTATCACCCTCAAATATGCGAAAACTTCTTAAAAATAGCGTCAAAGTTTGTTTTAAAAAAAATCCTCATGACGTTTGTTCATGATGTCATAGTTAGTTCATGAAAACCTCCTCGAGCGAAGAGAGTGAAGTGATAAGACACCCAAGGAAAAATCTGTACTGAGCAGGACGTAAAGAACAATATTCTTACAATAAGTAAAACAAGTAAATCCACATAAAGTGTATACTAACAGAAATTACAAGTGATGTGTGGTTCTTGGTGGTTACATTGATTCAGTCACGTTTCTGAGGAAACGTTTGCGCTGATTGAGTGAGCGAAGCGAAAAACCCTAAAAAAAATAACGCCAAAGTTTGTTTTTTAAAACCCTCTTGATGTTTGTTCATGACGTCATAGATTGTTCGTGCATGGGTTAAAATTCTTGACAAACAAATCGTGAAGCTATTAATTACGTACTGAGGTGATCTGGAAAAGGATGCACACAAAAAATTATCAAAAAGGACGACGCATTTTGCAACATACCACATATAGATCTTAAATTTTTTTTATCAACTGACTTGATGCCTCAAAAAATCACTTTGACGTTACCTTTTCTGGTTCTTTCGCGTATTTGAGGGTCATAATATCAAGTTACAACGATGATAATAGACTTAACGGTTGCGCAATTTAGTTATCTTTCATTTGGTCGTACTCCCATCTTTGTAGGTGCCTTGGTTCCAGAACAGTAGAGGTACAAACACACAAACACACACGCCCGCACATCATACGTCTTTAATCAAGGACCACGGTAGCGGTCCTTATGTAAGCCTCAGCATGAACTTCCATGTTAAACGTCAAACTTTGAACTTCTATAGTTTCGCCCAAAATTGGCATAGACCAACGAAATTCGGTATTTGGGGTCGTGTCATAACTATTTCACCGCAATACGAATTTTAATGACAACAATTGAAGTGTTCGGCGTCCACAGCATCGCCGTTTGTTGTTGTTGTTGTTGTTCTTGTTGGGACTCTTTGACCTCACATGGAGATCAAACCACTGAACCGATTTTCAAGTTCTATAGCTTAAAACTTAAGTATGGACAAGGCCTAGGGCCTTTCGCAGGCTATTTTAATGCAACTACAATATTCTTGACATGGAAAGCCAAATGGGCTAGAACCTTTGCTCTCACCTAGAGATCGAATCAATGAACCGACGTTCAATTTGTATAGCTTATAATTTAGGTGTTAACACCGACTAGGGCCTCTTGAACACGACTTTGATGTGACTACAGTATTCTTGTCGGCAGAGCAATTATGATTGCAGAGCACTGGACAGAAATCATTAATGTTGTTACGACTCTTTGCTCTCACCTGGAGATCGAACCACTGAACCGATTTTCAAGTTCTATAGCTTAAAACGTTGGTATGGACAAGGCCTATTGCCTTTCGTAGGCTATTTTAGTGTAACTACAATATTCTTGACACGGAAAGCCAAAATGGGCTACTACTTTTGATCTCACAGAGATCGAACCAATCAACCAATTTTCAATTTGTATAGCTTAAAATGTAGGTATTAACACCGACCAGGGCCCTTCTTACACGATTTAGATGTGACTGCAGTATTCTCGTCAGTAGAGCAATAATTACATAAGAGCACTGGGCAGAAGTCGTTAAGTGAAGTAATAAATTTCAGCAAATCGAGCTAAAAACATGAAATTTGGTACTCAAGTCTTTCTTAATATTAAAAATCGAACCAGCCATGGACCGCCATGAAATACCCACAAGTACCTTCAGCGCCTTTCCCCATGCCCCGTCCCAAGGGCTTGGGCAACAAATTCTTACAAATCAAGGTAAAAGATTTGGTGTACAAGTTATTCTTAGCAGCATAAATCGAATCAGCCATGGAACCCCCATGAAATACCCCCAAACGGGCCCCAGCGACCCCCTGCGCCACCTCACTGAGGTTTGACCCACACATTTTTGCAAATCGTGCTAAAAGCTTGAAAATTGGTACAAAAGTCATTCTAAGCAGTAGAAGTCGAACAAGCCATGGAATCCCCATGAAATACCCCCAAGAGCCCCCATCGCTTCCCTGTCCCCCCCCCCTCATTGAGGTTTGACCAACAAATTCGTGCAGATCGAGCTAAAAACATGAAACTTGGCACACAAGTTATTCTTTGCATAGAAATCAAACCAGGCATGGAACCCCCACGAAATGTCCCAAGGAACCCCCTAGCACTCCCTTGTGACCCCTCTCTGATGCTTGACCAACAAATTATTGCAGTTTGGGCTAAACGCTTGAATTGTGGTACACAAGTCAGTCGTAGTAGTACAAACTGAACTATCTGTAGACCCCCCCCCCCCCGAGATTATCTACAAGGCACCACATCGCCCCCCTCCCCCGTCCCGTGTTCCTTGTGTCCTCTCCATGAGGTTGATGAACAACAAATTTTACTTCGATTTGTACTGCTAAGAATGAGTTGCGTACCAATTCACGTTTTGGCACGATCAGTAAGAATTTGTTGGTCATTGATGCTTCATGAGGTGCAAAGGAGGGGCGGGGGATGCTGTGGGAGGCTTTGATGGTATCTCATGGGGATCCATTGCTGGTTCAATTGCTACTACTAGGAATGATTTTCCTACCAAATTTAAGGTGATTACATTATTCTTTTCTGCGTAAAAAAAAGTAATGGATATTAGTATTAAAAAACGCTTAACCGTATAAAATACGGATGTAAGCCTTAAAAAACTTAAAAGCCCTGAAGAAATACATATTAGAAAAATACACGTAAGCCACCAGCGTCGCACTAATAAGTGTAAAAGAAGCTCCAGCTTGTTTTTTTGGTTGCTGGAGATTCTTTTACACGTATTAGTGCGACGCTGATGGCTTACATGTCTTTTTCTAATATCTATTCCTTTAGGGCTTTAAGGCTTACATCCGTATTTTATACGCTTAAGCGTTTTTTAATACTAATGATGTAGATGATTTATGGTTTTGAGTGAGTTGCATTGGTGATCACGTCTGATTTCAATTTGCGCGATTTTATTTACTATGTTACTATTTCTTAAGTTTCTGTAATTATTCGTTCGTATTAAACGAGGTTGGTTCAGAATTATTTTAAAATTCCTCTTTAGTTTGTGGTGGTTTGCTGACGATTTTTTGGAGCCTGGTTTTCCATGTTCAGCTCCAAATGTTAATGTGTTAATTGTGTTGGGTTCAAGTTTTTAGTTTTCCAATTAGCAGTTTTTGTACGTCGGAATTATTCTAAAATTACTGTTTGTTTGTGCTGGTGTTCTGACGATTTTTTTGGAGACTGATTTACATTCAAACCGTGGTGTTTCACTTGACGTTCTGCAGATGTTTCTCCAAGTGAGGGATCATCAGAAATACAAGTGATACGATGCTCGTGAAATATCTGTACTAAGCAGGACGTAAAGAACAATATTCTTAAAATAAGTAAAACATGAAAACCCATATAAAATGCATACTTACACAAATTACAAGTGATGTGTGGTTATTGGTGGTGACATTGATTCAGTCACGATTCTGAGGAAATGTTTGCGCTGATTGAGTGAGCGAAGCGAGCGATAATTAGCGTTTGTCATCAGAAACAGTGCTTTTCTGATTAAATTGCTTTTCTTTTTGCTTGCCTCCTTGCACGTAAAAAAAAATATTGACTTTCTCCCGAGATATCCAATATCGCATACTACACTCTTATAATTTGTTTGATCGTTTTTTATTTGGAATGTCTGTCTGTATCAAAAGTGTTGCAGCAAGAATTCTCCTCTACTCATTTCGCTCATTGGTAGCCCCTTCCAGCTCAATTGGTGTATTCCTACAGGAAAAGTCCAGCAATGCACCCTAACCAAGCAATTCGCGAATTAGGGCATTGTTATTCATTACGGAAAACTAGCGATTAGCCGAAAAAAATAACACTAGCAGCACTGCATGTGTATCACACCAGTATCTGAAGTGATATGGCCTAACTGCACACTACTCACAACATAATGATGGACTGCAACGATCCTAGCGGGAGATTGGTTAACCAATATTAATTAGTTTTAGGTTATTATTTAATAGTTTTAAATTTTTTTCTGGCTTAAAATAACCAATATAGCGATTTTTGCAGATTGTAAGAAACGAATTTCCAAATTCTGTATGCTTTACGAATGGCAAGCTTTTGTTCTTTCTTCTTTCGTACACTCTTCTGAACACGCTAAAAATGCATATCACGTTAAAAAGCACGTATGGTCACAATATGCTCCATGTCCAGTGTTGGATTGGACTGCCAGGGGATCCACGGGAGGCCCCAACTACAGGAGGCCCTAACCTATTTTTTTAAAATTTGAAATGAACTAACATATAACCTGTTGAGGTAAACCGTCTACGGACATACAACATAAATAGGCTACGTCTCCAATCGGTGTCTTTCCATTGCCCGAATTGCAGAAGACCAACTCGCGGGCTCTTTCTCAGTAGGATGATACCTCTCTAGCTTACGTTTAATAATGCAAATTCGTGTAGAAACTGCATCTCGTAAGTTGCAGGAAAATTCCCACCGATTTCTTAAAAGTACGCTAGTTTCCAGGGCCACACGCCAGACTCTGTTAAGGAAGCTTAACGCCTCCCCCAAACCTCTTTGGTGATCCCTCCCCCGCAAGAGGGGCCACGAACGTACAACCCTGCCGTACATTATCTGGGAGGCCGACCCCTCCCAATGAGACCCTGCCCATGTCGCCTAACCTATGCTGCAAACGTGTGCACCAGAAGAAATGAGTTACGGCTTGTAAATTCGTTGTAAATATTTTACGAGTAGTTATTTTTCTCCAGACGAAGACAAATGCAAGGTTTGCAGAAACTAGGGCAGTTCTTTAAGCAGATTCAATCCTATAGTTTAAGTTTGTTTAAACTTGCAAACTTAAGCTATACTTTCAAGCACTTTAAAGTGTTTAAGGCACGTGCAAACCCAGTAACGTTAACGGCACTCATAAAGGTCTGCAAACTTGCTAGCTGGTAACTGCCACCTACAAACAGCTGCATAATTCTCTTTTTAGAATGGATTTATACGAACTCCCTACGAAACTCGAGAGTTAATTTTTCTTAAACTATCTATCTTGAGGTTACACAGGGGGGGTCAACAAAAATACTGACGAGCGAAATTTTTCAAAGTTCAAACTTTTTTGTTAGCACCCTCCAGAACCGTAAAGGGTCAGATGATGTCTAATAGATCGGGTAGTTTTGAAAGTCCATTTATGGTTCTGGAGGGTGCTAACAAAAAAGTTCGGACTTATGAAAAATTTTGCTCGTCATTTTCTTATGGACCATTCTGTATACCAGAACTAAAAAATGGCTGCAGCAATTAACAATTTATGCTTCATCACTTTCGCACATTAACTATGATTAGTCAGTTACATAAAAAAAATTAAACATTAGGCATTACCTTCAACAGCGAAAATGAATGGAAATAAACCTATGGTAAGTGTGATGGCACAGGATATCTGAAAAACAAAAAAAATTATAAGCAGAATACAGCTATCATGATGAGACAGAAAACCTGCAAAACAAAAAAAATTATAAGCAGAAACAAAAACTGACACTGCCAGCATGGTTTAACATACCCAGATAAATCGTATTTAACACATTTATTACATTTTCATGAATTTTCACTAATGAAATAGATTGATTTCTGTCTCTTCGTGATATTTGTATTCTGTGCAGTTTTCTTTTTTTTTTGAATTGCACTAATGTTTAAGTTTCGTATGTTTACTGATTGCTAGATACCAATTTTGTCTGTAGATCTGCATCACGCATCTTGTATAAACTTTGGAAATATACATTTTAGTATCTATAAATTCTAGTCTTGCAATGAATCCATTAGTGTTTCATTATCGTCGCACTAAATTACAATTTAAGAAAAGCTAAAAAGATATGAATTACAATAGACGAGAAATTGTCGTTTAATTATTGTTGGATTTTTGATGCAATTTTGTTAAATTTTTTGTTGAAATATCTAGTAGTTGAATTTTTATAAAAACTACCGAACATGACCCAGCCCTTTTTCCAAACACACACCAACTTAAAAAGGTTAAAAACAGAACCAAATTAAGAACAAATAAGACTGTTTTTTTTCCCTTCGGCAAAATTTTACATTTTTGTTAATTCATTGTAACCTTACGTTACCTAAAGTAAACTTCTGGTGTACATGAACCAACTCAGTTTGTATCCTTACTAGAAATTGTTGAACGAGCAAGAAGTCCGGGAAGGGAAGGGGCAACCCCTGGGATTCAAACTAGAAAACAACCCTGCGGGCTTAGGTATATCCAGAATAGATCCCATTGCCACTGATGAAGCATAATAAGTCTGCCCCACTATCCTGGCTGGGCACCTAACTAGCAGGAGCTATGACAAGGGTTCCCATTTCTCGTCCCCAAATAGAGCCACTACTTCGGGCAATTAAACCACGGGAGTAGGCTATGGTATAGTTGGGATTTGCAACTGTCTTTCCCAGCCAAGCTATTGCTTGATGCTATGTCTGAATCAAATAATTCCACGCGAGGGCTGTTTGCGCATTTCTGCGCATCCTCTCTTGATCGAAATGCCGCCATATTCAAAGTCCAGTTTATTTTAACCGATGGAATACCCCTACTTACGTCGTCTGTGGTGTATTGCAGAAGAGCGCTACAGAATGTAAAAATGATTGTATGCGGATAAGTAGGCTTCTTCAATGGTTCCTATGCATATTTAATCTTAATAAAGATTTAGAAATTCAGAAGGGCGTTTGGGGTTTGTCCCGGTGTGAGAAGCCAAATCTTAAGAGTGGCGAATCAGAGGCAGGTCATAAATGACGTCATTAGAAGGCAATTTTTTTTTATTTTGTGCCATGGAGACATCCACCATGTTTAAAATTGTATTATCTCGGCCTTGAATAGGGTGCCAACTGTAATTGTTTCCATATTTTAAAACTGATCTTTGAAGCTATTTATCATAAATAAATTGCATACGATTCTGCTTTTCTCTTACTGTTGGACGCCATCACGAGAATGACGTCATACTTGGCTTGTTTGTGTAGGAAGATGGAATCAGCTTCGCGCGTTAGTTGCAAATCCCAACTCTACTCCCGTGATTAAGCTGAGCTCTACTGCTGCTTGGCAACCACTGAGTGTAGTTGTTCCTAATAATATAAAATGTGTTCGTAAAGAATTAAGATAAATCCGTGTAAAATTAATACACAGAATAATTTCACAGTAAAGTTACAGTTGTGTACTATTATTATGAAATACGGCAACGATTTTCTGTGTTCGTACATATGCCCTTTTGTCTATGGAATTGTGACATGTAAGTTGTATACTTGCAATTGATACGACGATAGCTGCAATAGCGCCTGTCTGTAGAGAAAAGCAAAAGCAGAAATGCTTCACCGAGCACATTGTTTCCTACTGCAAAAAAAAAAAAAAACATTTTCTAAATGTTTCGGTTTTCTTTTTAACATCAGTTTTTATTAGGGTCTATTTTCTATTTGTGCCGCGACGTATGCGCAAAAATACTTTTCGCTATACTTATAGCTTAGTTTTTGACAGAATGTATTAGACCGTTTCATACGGAAAAGCAATCATCTATAATTTTCTTACCAATTGTTAGGTACCGTTCGAAATGATTACCGTCAGTCTTTGTTAGCAGTACAGCAAAACGCGTGAGACATGAAGACGATTTTGATTTCTCTGCTAGTGAAACGAGGTAGCATAGCTTAAATATCCCAACAGTTTTATCGGATACGGAAATAGTGCTTGCCTCCTTTACTAAAGTCATTCTGTTGACGAAACTCCCATATTATCCCTTTTTTTCTTGCTGATTATTTCATCATTGACCGTTCTTTAAAGGCACTGAATGTTAATTTATCCTTCTAATATATGCGTGTTGTAACGTTCGATTAAGTCACCAGCTAACGTATTACAATGCAAGTGCACTCTATGCATTGATAGTAAACTTTATTCTATACTAGCTCAGTTTCTTTTCGAAATGAGACTTGTGGATGCAGGTCTTCTGGGGGCCGAGCGGGTGCACAATGATATTTGCTCACTAGTTTGATAACTTTCACTTTTTATATCATAAAACTAAAATCTCCGTATACTGTTGTATAACGCTTCAAAAATTGCCAAAAGCAAACGCCCTGTGTGGAAGCTTACATGCCGCTGTATTTCTTGGTCAGTAAGTAAGAATCGGCAGAACCCACTACTAGGCTCCAGCAACAATGTAGCAAGGAACGTTTGTAGAGGGAATAATTTTGTTGTTGTCTGAAGTGATATTTCGGAATTAAGCTAAGATGCAGTCATACAAGGATATTGATGCTTGTTTATGCTTGTTCCAGCCTCCCTTAAGGTCATCTCTGCATCATGGATTTCCTGCATTCCTTTAGTGATCTCTGCATCCCTGGATTTCCTGCATCCTTAAAGTCATAACTGCATTCCTAGAGTTCCTGCATCCCTTAAAGTCATCTGAGCATCCCTGGAGTTCCTGCATCCCTTAAGTCATTTCTGCATCCCTGGAGTCCCTCCACCCCTTAAAGTCATCTCTGCATCC
>JAHWFP010146722.1:22301-41634 GCA_023313725.1 Lithobius niger
TGCATCCCTTAAAGTCATCTCTGCATCCCTGGAGTTCCTGCATCCCTGAACTCATATCTGCATCCCTAGAGCTCCTGCATCCCTTAAAGTCATCTCTGCATCCCAGGAGTTTCTACATTCCTTAAAGTCAGAATACTTGCGGTGTTTTTATTACTTCTAAGTCCTAAGTATCATTATTACGTAAAATAGGTTTATAAATTAAAGCGTTCTTAAATAAACTCTGTCAACTTCCAGCGTTCAATTGTTGTTTGCGTCTCTCCTCCTCGTCCCCTACGTAGAGGGATGATTTTTTAGGGGGTGTAGTGGATGTCAAACCCCTCCATTGTTTGGTCATTCGGCAAACAGACCAGCATATTATTTTATTTTGTTTTTAATTATCGCAAAACGAATTGGTCATCCCACCTTGCCAAAATTGTGCAGTTAAAAATTACGTTTGCTAATAACTAGATTCTAGTGGAATAGAGTTAGCCTTGACGATCAACCAAAAACATTACACCAACCTAGATGAGATACTCGCATACAAACTTAAGCTAACCGTTTCTTTTCTTGCTAACTCTTGTAAACTAGCTACAATTTCCGCAGCAAACGTGTGCAAAGTCGACAAATTCAGTACGTACACACATAAATAAAACGAAAAATGTGGTGTCGTCAGTGATACACTACAATGGCGTTGTTCATATTAGGTCTACATTGTTAACCCTCCTAGTTTATAGTAACACACTGTTAGGCTAGCTATGTAACATTGTAACATTACCATGCCATAGCAACATATGACCACTCAGGTCATATGGCCCTTAATTGCATATATATACCAGACCTTAACAAGAGTAATCTGCTCTCCAGTTGCAGCCTACACAATAGTGTCAGTCTTTACTATGCCCTAGTCAACCAACGCAGATTTATTCTGTACGACCCCAGTACACTACAGAAAATTTAATTTGCCTGGAAATATGGTTTCACCTTGGTCTCCATTCCATCACAAGCTGCCAAGTAAACTTCAGTTCATCTCAACTGTAAAAGCATAATATGTAAAACTGCTAACCAATACTGCGCGTATGGTGTCGTAGTTCTTGGTCTTGATATTCTGGTTTTGTTTGCAGTCAGCTGCCTTGGCCCGAATTTAATCAGGCAGGGTATTAAGAGTTTCACGATGGAACAAATTTCCTAATGCGGAGTTGGCGAACTATTCTGCAAAATGAATTTGTTAACTCATATTTGATAACGTTCCCTGTGCCGTACACCGTTTAAAATCCATCGTTTTATATTCGTCGTTGTAGCAAAATTTCTACATAATCTGCCATTGTAGTGATACGCAGAAGCGTCGCAGTTAAGCTTATACAACCAAGAGTAATTAATCAATGGTGTTGAAAGATGCTGTTTTTTTTTCTGTGGGCCATGTATGTAGTTGATAATATCGGTTAGGTTGGGTCACTTGCCTTCTCCCGAATTTCACCAGGCAGGAGTTTTACCACGGAACAAGTTTCACGTCGATTGCTGCTCAAATATTACCATCGATTATTTCTGCCTGGAAAGAGCGAAATGGCGATGACGTCTTGCGTATGGAGTTCGTTGGTTCCACGACTCATAGGTCCTAACAACGATAATTACTAATATTTTACCAGGAAAATGATTAACTGAAATCAATAGTTAATATAAACTTCCATTGTTAAGCTACTGTTACGAGAAAATATTTTTTTATATTCATAGCTATTCTTTACCAGTACCCAATTTTCAAATGAATTAACTTGTAATAAAAGTCTACGGGAGATACTTTGACATTATATCTCCATGGAAAATTAGCTCACAAATCCTCAAATCCAGCAAACAGACGTTTTACCCCACAATTTCTGTAAAAAAAAATAATAACATAAAACGGCCCCGTAACAGACGAGGATAATTCTAGGGACTACAGCCCTAATTTAAAGAATTTATGTGAGGTCATAGTCAACAAACAGGCAGGCAAAGGACTGGCGGCTCATGATTGTTTTAGCTGTATAACGCGTTTTTATTATTGATCCGATCTAGCAGATTTTTTTTTAAATAATGCATTGTCGGGTGGTAACTCCTAGACAAGTGGTACAGCTCGAGAAAAACACGCGATTATCTAGATACACGCTAGTATGCCGTATTCAGTTGAAGATATTGTAGTTGTACAGGATGACGGCTTCGTAAGCTACATCTGATCCTCAATAACGTTAAATCGTGTAGCTAACTAGTCCACTACCTCCCTTGTTAATATGCATGGGACCATTGCTACGACATATAGAAAATTTTGGGAAGGGTATACTTAACGTAATGGTAAGTGCGACCGAGTTTGCAACGTGGGTACGTTACGAGAATGGCTAGAGTGGGCGCATCAGTAACAAATCATTGTTGCAACCATTGTTAGTATTGTTGGCGGCATCCGTGACAGTTGAAGCATGCATGTCCTCGACTGCAACAACTCTTGTGATCATGGTATCGACTAGGCTTTGAAATAAAACCTTGGTTCTTAAAAATCTAGAATTACGCTACTGTGTCGCTCAAAGTTAGGCAACAAACATCGACTAGTTTCAATTGTCGAAGACGTAAATCATTACAGCGTTAAGAGTGTCTAATATCGTGAAGCATAGCTGGGCACATTTCAGGTGTTTGGGTAAAAATAATGTTGCGTTACAAAAGCTTAAATGGTGTTAACGTTGAGAGCAATTACCCACCTGACAAAGATTAATTCTTGTAGGTATGCCAGCTAAGCGGCTTTGAATGCAAAATGTAACCCTCAGTGACGACGCAAATGTGTTTCTAGCTGCTACTTTTTCTACCTATCTAGTCCGCTCAATCCCATATTAAATCCATTAGGGTGGGTATTCATCGATACCTAGAAAAAGGGAAGGCTTCAAGCTATGAAATAGGACGAATTACTGCAGTACGATACGAACTGATTACCTTTACTGGTTTGCAGCCAGGGGTGTAACGGGAATGGCGTAGAAGGGAACATAACCACGTAAGTATTGTTATAACCATCTATATACTTATCTATATCTAGACACACGCTAGTGTGTCGCGCCAAGTTAGGCAACAATCATCACAACAAACATCACATCTATTCAAATGTCGCGGTTGTAAACCATTGTAGCGCGGCGCCATAGCGTCAGTGTCTTATATCTGGAAGCATCGTTGGGCACTTTTCAGGTACTTAGGGGAAAATAATAATACGGCACACAAGCTTAAATTGTGTTGAAATCGAGAGCAATGACACACCTGACAAATATTAACTCGTGTAGGAATGCCAGCTAAACTGCTTTCAATGCAAAATCTGACCCTCAATAACGTTGAAAATGTGTAACTAGCTAGCTAATTCTAGTCCGCTCATCCCAATGTTAATTTCCATAGGGTGATTATTCATCGATACCGAGATAACGGGAAGGCTTCCAGCTATGAAATTGGACTAATGGCTGCAGTACTATACGAACTGCGTACCTTTTATGGTTTGGAGCCTAGGGGGTGTAACGAGGATGGCGTGGGATGGCGCGTAAGTACGAAAATATTGTTATAACCATTGTTAGTATTGTCGGCATCGTCTCTCATTGGACAGCCAAAGTTCGGAAAATGACAACGTGTATACTGACGTGCGTGCCTAGACACACACTAGTGTAGCACGGTAAATCTAAACAACGTTGCCACAGAAATTGTATTCACGTCCAATTCACGAAAAATAAACCATCTCTAAAAACAAAGCAAAATAAACGAAGCCAAAAACTGGTGAAGAGGCCACCAAGTTAAGAGTGGTTCGGCCCATCAAAGGAGTGATATCAACACACCAAATCAACGAAATAAAACAAATTACAACAAAATTAAACAAAAACCAAAAACCTATAAAAAGGTGATCAAGTTGAGAATGGTTCGGCCTATAGGCAAAAAATAGTAGCAAATTGTTGAAAACCAATTTCTTGTTGACGTGCCACTCTATTACACATCTGCACGGTAGTGGAGTTGCACAATTTAAAAAAAGGGACTCATCATATCAAGGGGCCGCCAAGTTCCGAATGGTTCGGCTTTTCAATGGAGTGATATCAACACACCAAAACATTCGCCAACTTAATTGCACCGAATAATACTTAGGACGTTAAATGAAAACATGTACATTGCTATATTGTTCTTATTTTCATTTAACCTTCGTACCATTAAGTAGTGCGATTAAGTTGGCGGATGTTTTGGTGTGTTGATATCACTCCTTTGAAGGGCCGAACCATTCGGAATTTGGCGACCCCTTTTACCAGGTCTGGTTTTTGATATGATATCACTCCTTTTTCTTTAAATGTGTATTGACTCAACTCCACTACCGTGCAGATGAGTGATAAAGTGCCACGTCAACAAGAAATTGGTTTTCAACAATTTGCTACTACCTTTTGCCTATAGGCCGAACCATTCTCAACTTAGTCACCTCTTTATTGGTTTTGGTTTGGTTTTAATTTTGTTGTAATTTGTTGTATTTAGTTAGTTTTGGCGTGTTGAAATCACTCTTTTGAAGGGCCGAACCACTCTCAACTTGGTGGCCTTCTTACCAGTTTTTGGCTTTGTTTATTTTGCTTTGTTTTTACACTTAAGTTTATTTTTCGTGAATTGGACGTGAATACAATTTCTTTGTAACGTTGTTTAGATTTATCGTGATACACTAGTGTGTGCCTAAGCCACGCAATCTCATTGTTGGAACTTTGGCCGTCCAATGAAAGACGATGCCGACAATACTAACAATGGTTATAACAATATTTTCGTACTTACGCGCCCTCCCACGCCATCCCTGTTACTTCCCCAGGCTCCAAACCATAAAAGATACGCAGTTCGTATTGTACTGCACCCATTCGTTCAGTTTCATAGCTGGAAGCCTTCCGGTTATCTCGGAATCGATGAATAGAATAATCACCCTACGGGACTTAACATGAGGATGAGCGTAGCTAGCTAGGTAGTAACACATTTTCAACGTTATTGAGGTGCAGATTTTGCATTGAAAGCAGCATAGCCAGCATTCCTACACGAATTAATTTTTGATAATATTTGTATCGCAATATTATTTTTCCTCAAGTACCTAAAATGTGCCCAACTATGCTTCAAGATATAAGACTGACGCTATGGCGTCGCGCTAGAATGGTTTACAACCTCAACAATTGAATTGATGTGATGTTTGTTGTGATGTTTGTTGCCTAACTTGGCGCTCCACACTAGCGTGTGTCTAGATTATATATATATACTTATTTGCCTTAAAGGGGAATAAGACGATAACAATATAGGAGCCAAACAATGCTTACAATACTTATTTCTGTTACGAGAAAAGATGACGACACCGCTAATAATGTAGAAGCCTAACAATTAGGAAATCAAAAGCTTCAATAACGCTTTCTATTAGAGCCGAATTGAGGAATTTCAAAGTTAGTTGAGTAACAATCACTGCCTGTGTGATCGTTGTTGCTGGCTTATCGCGTTGGTATCAGTGAAACAGGCAACGCAGATACACTGAAATGTGCCATTTACTTTTTTAAGAAGACCAAATAACCCAGCACCCGAAGGAACGATGGGGGGGGGGGGACACATCCCCCAATAAGGATTTTTTTAGGTGGGGCCCCAGGGCAGGGGCCCCGGGGCACCAAGGGGGAGGGCAAGGGGTGCGGTGAAACAGTGGGGTTTTGGGGCCTTTTTATGGCATGCTGTCTGGTAGTTCGCTGGAGCATGTGCAGATGATTAGCCCCAAAATACCGCCGACGCCCAGGAAAGGGGCGCATACCACACAATGGGGGAGTGGGAGGGTTGCGGGGAAAAAGGAAGACGTTTTCAATTCATGCTGCTCAGTATAGTATTTCGCTCGCACTTGCGCAGATGATCTGCGCGGGACCAGCTAGTATATATATATATATATATATGATACTTATTTGCCTTAAAGACGGGGAATAAGCCGCTAACAATGTAGAAGCCAAACAATACTTACAATACATATTTCTGTTACGAGAAAAAAATGACGACGCCGTTAACAATGTAGACACTTAACAATTAGGAAATTAAAAGCTTCACTAATGCTGGCTATTAGAGCCAAATTGAGTAATTTCAAAGTTGGTTGAGTAACAATCACTGCATGCGCGATCGTTGTTGCGGGCTTATCGCGTTGGCATCAAGACGGATGGCGGGGTGGTTGGACAAATCACCCAATGCAGAAGTTCCAGGGGGGACAAGGGCAGGGGGGGACAAGGGCAGGAGGACGGGGGGAACAGGGGGGGAGGGCAAGGGGTTCGGGGGAACTAGGGGGGGGGGGCGTCGGGGGCTTTTTATGTCATGCTGCCCAGTATAGTATTTTGCTGGCGCATGCGCAGATGATTTGCGTGGGTATCAAGACGGAGAAACAGTCAATTAGCCACAAAATACCGCCGACGCCCGGGGAGGGGGGGGGGGGCGCAAACTGCACAATGGGGGAGTGGAGGGGTTGAGGGGGGAACAGGAGGGCGTTTTCAATTCATGCTGCCAAGTTTAGTATTTAGCTCGCACATGCGCAGATGATCTGCGCGGGTACAGCTAGTTGTTAGCATTATCCGCATCGTATCTGAGGACGGTCAAAGTTCGGACAATGACAACGTGTATTCCGCCTGATGTGATTATCTAAACATACGCCAGTGTGTCAACTCTGCCAAAGAAATTGTGCACACGTCATATTCATGATAAATAAACATAACGTCAAAATAAAACCAAAAATTGGTAAAGCCACCAAGTATAGAGAAATTGATCAGGCCTCTCAAAGAGTGATATGAACTAAACAAGATAAATTATATTAAATTAAATTATAACCAAAAACTGGTAAATTCGTCCTAATTGGGAATAGTTCGGCCTCTCAAAGGACTGATACGAAATTAAAATATTGGAAAAATGGCTACTGAAGCTATTGTTGACGTGGCACATTATTAACCAGCTGCAGACCAGTCGAGTTAAACTTAATACATAATTTAAAAAAAAAGTGATTTTCTACAAAAAAAAAAAAAAAACTGGTAAAGGGACTGGCAAGTTTCGAATGGTTCGGCCCTTCAAAGGAGTGATAGCACCAAAACGTTACAAAGTTAATCGCTCCGAGTAATACTTTGGACGCTAAATGAAAACTAAAACATTGTTACCGAAAGTAGCAATGTTCTAGTTTTCATGTATCCTTCGAACTATTAGTCGGTGCTATTAACTCGGCGAATGTTTTGGTGTGTTGATATCACTCCTTTGAAGCGCTGAGCTATTCGGAACTTGACAGTCCCTTTTACCAGTTTTGGTTTTTGGTATGATTTAAATAAATTACAAACAAAAACGTCAAGTGTGCCGTAAAAAAGGGGTTATATGATTGAATTTTCACTTGTTAAAATGTACACGAATAAAAATTGACGATTTTTAATTGAAATAATCAAATGTGCAATTGAGAAAATTGCATCTGTTTAAGTACTGTTGTGCTTTACGTTTTAAATATATGATTCGTAAAGCACAACATCACTTAAACAGATGCAATTTTTTCAATTTCACATTTGATTATTTCAATTAAAAAATCATCAATTTTTATCCGTGTACATTTTAACAAGTGAAAATTCAATCATATAACCCCTTTTTAACGGCACACTTGACGTTTTTGTTTGTAATCCGTGTACCTTGTTTACGACGTAACACGTGCACGAAGAATGAATCTGGAGTTTGCCGAGTGGCATTGTTCCCTAAACACAATGGTTAAAACAATGTGACACAATCAAAATGATCGTTTAGGGTCCCGTAACTACGGAATGGATCGACCAATCGAAAAAGTAGTCCCTGTAAGATTGAAGCCCATGAAAATTTCTAGCTCAGATCATGTTTCAGATTTTAGGTAGCAGGTGCAGTAGGTGTTTTACAAAAAGGGGCACTTTGCCTTTAGCGCAAGGGCTTGCACCTTCCCACCGCCTGCTTGCACCCCCCCTCCCTGTGTGCACGTCCCTGAAAATAACCTTTACCGAGCCACAACTTAAATCAAATAAACTAAAAACGCAACAATTGCTAAGTGTTGGGCGTTACATAACGAATCAATATAAATTATATAAAGAAAGGAAGAAAACAAGCCAAACAGCGAAAATCACACACTAAAAATAACGTAGTACAGTAAGCCACCTTTACACTCACGCTTCGTCAAAGTGGCGTGACCCGGATTCGAACTGGCAGCCCAATTCGTCCCTAGATTAGGTCACTACAGTGATAACTAGATCGCGTAGTGATAAAGGCGCTATATCAGTGTTCCAGCGACGAATTGGGGTGCCAGTCCGAATCAGGGTCATGCTACTCCGACGAAACGTAGTGTATAAAGGTGGCTTACTGTACTACTTTATTTTTAGCGTACGATTTTCGCTGTTTGGCTTGTTTTCCTCTTTCCTTTACACAAGTTGAGCGAAAGACTGTAGACTGCGAGTATACTAGCAGTTGTGCCTGGCTTCGCCCGGGGTTTTGTTTTGCCCATGGTTGTTTCCCGGTTTTCGGTAGGTGTAGCCTAAACGTTGAATGCGACAGGCAATTTTGCTTTTGGAATACTCCCCTTTTGCTTCCATCCTCTACCTTACCTCTTCTCTCCTCCATTCTTTCCAGCCTCCCCCAAAAAACGTACTTTGTAGGTTCAGTTAATGCGTAATCATATACTTAATGGTAACAGATGCATCCCCCCCCAGCCTCCTAATCTCTTTATTTTCTAAAGAGCAGAGCTAACAGACGCACTAGCCCTTACACGTACATTTTCCATTCAGCTCCCCTCCCCCATTCCCAGTTTATCACTTTTGCTTGAGCGATCCGTACCGTGTAAAAAATAACTTGTCCTTCGATCCTGAGCCTTGACCCTGAGCCTTGACGCAGAGCAAATTGTAAGTCGTGGCAACAATGTGCCAATTTTAACTTTTCAAGGCAACAACGTACCAGTTTCATCTTCTGGCCAAAGAATTAACACGCTCGTCCATTTCAATTGTAGGGGTGACCGTTGTCGTCATTTTTCTTTGGGGTTGTGTTTTTCCTACGAGACGTTGCCTGATATTAGTAACTCCCATGTTAAAGCTGAAATTTGGAAGCTTAATTTCTCCGCCGTCGTTCAACATTTTCTACTGAAATTTGAAATGTAAACCTTGTGGGACTTGTTCGACGCGTGTACCAACTTTTATTAATTTCCGATTTGCCCGATTGGAGATCTGGACTTCAGCTGGAATCGTGAGTTTCATTTTTGTCTAATACGGTGGTGGTGGTGGTGAACTTTATGGGACACGTTTATACAATGGTCTCTACAGACTAAACCATTTGTCGTAGAAAGCTGGTTCTTAACTCAGTTGAAAGATTGCCCTTTATAGAAGTAAAAATTTCAATTGGTCGTCTCATTCCGGAGTTATGGGGCCCTGAACGATTCGTTTTATTGTTTTACATTGTTTTAAACATTGTTTTTAAGCAACAATGATCATTATCAAACGCCAGACGGAAAGCGTAACCAAATGCTAACAATGCTGGTGAGCCAACAATTTACCCGCGTGTGAAGAGTTATCCTTATCACGAATCGATTTATGTGATTTCACTTCATTCTCCCGTGTACAGCTAAAGGTGTCCGTTGCGTATTTGGCTTGCCGTCCTATACTACAAATACGGACAAAGCCGCTGATAGATAGCTTGGACAAACCAACTTCCAAAAGAAAAACTTGCACTGAATGAGCAAGCGAAATTCAGAGCATTTGCAACGAGTGCATACAACCAGCTTGTTATATCAAGGTATCACGAATTAGAAAACAAAAACGAGCTCGTTTGATGTTTAAGGTAATGTTTAACTGATCCAAAGTCAAAACAGCAAAGTAACACAAATAAACCTTCCTGTAAGGTTTCGCGTACTGCACTGTTCCTGTACTGTTTAGTCCACGTGAAACCTTACTAATGCATTCGCCGGTTAGACACGTAAATAAAATTAAAACCATATTCCAACTTTCAAAATTGTTGTAAGAATAATATAGTGCATAATATAGGCTACACACTCGCCTACTTTCGGGGCTAAATTTTTCACCATTATTATAGTCCGGTCGTCTCCTCCCCGTTCATCCTATTGATACATACACCAGTTTTTAAGATTTCATTTTCAAGATTTCAGGACTGGTATTTCATTATTATTTTCAATGATATTTCCATGATTTCAAGGAGTCGCACGAACCCAGAATTAGTTAATCTGTAGGTCTGTACTAAGCACACTAAAAGTATGGTTTTTACGATTTTTCAGCGATGTCATTTAGCCAAGTAGAATGAACCAATCAGACATATCGTATTCTAAAGTAAACACTGTAAAAACATGTGAATACAGCAGTAAGGTTTCACGTGGACTAAACAGTACAGGAACACTGCAGTATGCGAAACCTTACAGGAAAGTTTATTTGTGTTACTTTGCTGTTTTGACTTTGGATCAGTTAAACCTTACCTTAAACATCAAACGAGCTCGTTTTTGTTTTCTAATTGTAGATAGTTTCAGTATTGAATTACGTGGGCCGGCATAAGAAATTAGGGATAATTAGAAATCAACCAGCAAACTAAAAAAAAATTACTAATTACTAATTACTTGTATACCTATTTGTAAAATGGTAAAAATTCCGCCAAGTGGAAAATGTTGCTGTCCTTTAAAGAAGTGATATCACCAAACAAAAATATTCACCAAGTTCTGTAGGAATGGTCGAATTTTTAAATTAACTTTTGAGGTTTCAGTCGGGCCCGAATGTAATGGTAGCCATTTTCGGTATACAGCAGCAATTATGGAGCTACTTATTACTGTATTTTCTATTTTATAGAATATGAGGACTGACTCCGCCATCTATCTTTGGGTGGCATTGCCGACTGAACCGAATCTGAAAGTGTCATGGTGGCCAGAAATGACGTCAGAGGTCACATGACGTGAATGACGGCTTCTCATTTGTTCCCCACCGGAAGTTCCCTTTTCGAGTGGAAGTCGTCCATGATGCCGGAAGTGCCGTCACTAACCCGGAACTGCTTTGGAACCACAAATCACATAACGAACTGCCCCGAATGAACCAGAGACCCAGAGACCTTCCAGGAAGTTGTCTTTCTTTTGTGTTCTGCGGCTATGGAAACTATTCTATAGTATTCTAGACATTATATCGGACCCACAACTGACTGGGGGTTTCGCGTTTGGAATCCTAGCGCCTTGCCTTAATAGACTTCTTTCTCGCAGGTTAACAATAAGCTGGTTCATATATACGAGCAGTTTTCTTACGATGACATACGGCTAAGCAATATAATTTAAATAAAAATATTATTAAGTAAGTCTTGTGCGATCAGAAAATTGCCTCATTTACCCAGTAACATTGCCATGTTAATTTGGATTGACACCCTGATAGAGACTATAAACTGACACACTGTCAGTGGCAAAATGTGTTCGTTTGGTGCCATTCAACGTACACTCAAGATTTACAAAAACAATTAACTGTGTTGTGTTTAAGTTTATCAAACCGTTCGGTTAAAAAATAAACAATACCAGATTGCGGTTTCGATTCCTGGTACAGTAAGCCGTAGAAGCACGCAGCGTTGAAGTATATAGGCAGCAATCGAAAATTATCAGGCGGATCACTCGTGCACCTTACCTTGCGTTGTGAGGAGAGTGGCACTTAACAAAAATTCAGCAATGATCTATTTAGAAAATTTCAAGTATTAATTTAACTCACGTATTAGCCGTTGGTCTTAACCATTCGGCAACACTGTCTCGGGAACATCTAGCAAACTGGGATCCATGTCCATTGATCAGCTTTTCCCTCGGAAATTCCATTCTACATCCCACAACCACCCTGCCACTCCTTTCTCATGTTGTTTCCGGCCTTTTTTGTTTTTTTGGTCTCGAACCCGCATGTCGGGCAGCAAGGCGTGGGCTTGTCCGCCGTGCCCCCTAATTTCCGATGCCAAACACCATGTTCGCAACAACGGCACGCGGCTTTATCGAAAGCCACACAATTGATGATCCCTTGCAGTGTCTGGCAATCTGAGGCCCATTGCCCTTCACGACCGGTTGCTGTTTCCGCGTGGTGCAATCACATCCTGCTATCCCGCACCCAGATGCGGGTTCCGCGGGTGTTGCACAATATTGCACGACGTTGCGTCATGTGGCAACTACTTCTCGATCTTGCATACATTTGAGCAGAAGCGATGTGCAGTGGTCACGCGTGGCCGTATATAACGGCCTACCCGCCGCATGTGAATCATTTCTTCGACCAGAAGCGGGCAAACAGGATGATGGCTGCAGAGGCGCCGATGGACGACTTTCCCAGCTACGCCGTAGTAGAAAAGTCTAGGGCCGGCAAGAATCGGAGGCAACTTCATCGGGTTTGGACGGAAGAGCTGAGCGAGTACCAGGACAAGAAAGGTTTCTCCGGACCTCCAATGGGCTACATTGGCAGATGCAACAAGAAGAGCAAGGAGTTGGATTTTTTCATGGAATTATTCGGGGAGACTGCAGATTTCATCATAAGGAGGACCAACCAATTCATGGACGACAGGGCCAGCAATGCCAGACGCAGCACACGGAACGTCACGTCAGCCAACACATCAGGACCAAAAGGCAATGCAGGGACTTCGACTCAAGGGGAGCCACGTCCATCACCACCCCACATCACTTACTGCCAGTTTTTGCCACTCACTGGAATTCCGACTGAACCACAGCTGGGAATACCACAACCAGACGTCCCCATGGAAGAAGCCGGGTCAAGCCAAGCACAGCCGCCAATGCCAGAAACAGATGTCGCCGAGGAGGAGGAGGACGAATCAGACTACCCATATTACTGCAAGGAAAATGAGGACTACTATGAAGGCAGCAGCCAAGAATCAGATGAGGATGAGTTAGATGACGAACTAAAAGAAACCGAGTCAGAGGACGATGCCGACGCCTGCCTTACGACGTCTAGCAGTGAGGAGGAAGCAGCAAGGCCAGACAGTCCATCACGACCGCTAAGGCCAGAAAGCCCACCACGACCTCGAACCTTAACAGAAACCTCTACTCCCATGCCAAGGCAATCATCAGAAGCGACGTTGCCCACATATGAGCCCGGTTGGTCGGTCCTACTACGTCCCACACCAGCAGAGGCGGTCTCGTCGTCCAGCCAAAATACCAAGCCAAAAGCCAAAGTCGCAACATCGCAGGCGCGGCCATTTATGAGACGAACCAAAAGAGGAATCGTTCCCTTCCCTCGGGGTCGTTCAGGTAGATTCATAAGTAAGGAATCCGAGGAGATAATCTGCATCGTTTCGTCAGATGAGGAGGAAGAAAGAGCCACCACAACGACAGCCAACGTAGTCGAGCCACCACCCCCACAATCACCGCCACCGTCACTGGAACCGAGTAAACTAGAAGCCATGAAACGACGCTGGCGAGTCGTACTGTACGACAAGATCTACAGAAGTAATATGTTCCCCGAACCACCCGAGCAACAAAGGACACGATTATTGCCTCCTCGAAGTTGCTACCTCCAGGAGATGCGCCACGCCAGGATAACCCAATATGTCAATCACCGTTTCAGCCAACAACAGTCTCAGCCAAGCGCTCCACCAGTACAATCCCCAGAAGACTCGAGAACAGAACCCCCAGAAGATCTGAGCACAGGACGGTTGGTGCTAGAGCAGATGTGTGCAGAGGTGGACAAGACACTCAGGAGCCAGTCAGAGTCCTCGTCGTCAACGTCGCCGATCCAGCCAGCGCAAATCCAAAGGGAAGAAGCAGGGGCTAACTCTAGCCAAGAGCCAGCTGCCAAGGAGACACCTTCAACGGTCGTATCGTCGCAACTCCCTCAGCCAGGGGAACAAGCAGAGGCCACTTCCAACTCCAACTCCAGCCAAGACCCAACAGTAACGACAACCACGCAAGCCTGCCAAACATCGCCGAAACGGAAGAAACCACATCCCACTCCCGCTTGGGTACCATTGACGAAAGACGAGTTGCTGGCTTTCATCGGAATACTGATAATCATGGGTTACAACGACTTGCCGGAGATGGCGCAGTATTGGTCCACGTCCCCAGACCTGGGAAACCACTCCATCAGATCGACCATGACCAGAACAAGGTTCAATCAAATTTGGAACAACTTTCGGCTGTCCGAAGAACCGTCTTTCACTGGTACCGATCCCCAGACTGCATCGCCCACGACCAGGCAAGCCATGGAAGAGCAGAAGGCCAAGGAGGACATGGACGCAATAATGAAGGTTCGACCGATGATGGAGGCTATCAACCAGGCATTCCGCAAGTGCAGGAACCCCGGATCAGTTCTCTGCATAGACGAGTCAATGACTGCATACACTGGAAGATCCAAGATCAAGGTCTACCAGCCCAAGAAGCCCATCAAGGTCGGCTTTGAACACTTCACTCTCTGCGACCCGTTCGACGGTTACATACTCAACGACGAGGCACACATTGGAAAAAAGCGCCACATGGCCATTGACCCCGCCCAAGACCCCGCTAAGGAACTCGAGAACAACAAGATGGCTCACACAACGATCTACACCGCGCGCCACTACCTCAACCAGGGTTACACCATCGTCTGTGACAACCGCTTCACTTCGGCACTGCTGTTTCAGGTCCTCTACACCAAGCTAGGAACCTTCGGATGCGGGAGCCTACGCGCCAATGCTGCCGGAATGCCATACGAGTTCACGGAGGAGTTGCGCAAATTCAAGAAAGAGCACGAACGTGGCGACAGTATTCTGCGTCAGAGCGGCCGGCTACTGCTGAGCATCTGGTGTGACACCAAGGCCGTCCCTCTACTCAGCACCCACGTGGATCCCTTGGCCGGAAAATGTACCGTCGGAAGACTCATCGGGGGCCAGAAACACCTAGTCACTTGTCCACCGGCAGCCATGACTTACACGGAGACCATGAATGGCGTGGACATGGCCAATCACCTCATCTCCTCGTTCTACGTCGGCAGGAGGTCGATTAGATGGCACCGCTACCTTTTCTTCCAAAAGCTCAACCAGATTCTCGTCAATGCCAGGCTCAACATGGTCATGGTCTGCGGCCTCGATAGGGCTGGCAAACGCTCCCAGTTGACTTACCGAAGATCGCTGGCCAACCAACTCATCAACCGAGTACGCAAGACACGCCCCATAAGACTTCCAGCTATTTTGGGTACCAGTCATCGCCACGAAAAGAGTACGAGGAGCCGCAGATGCCAGGTGTGCAGGAAGTACAGACAGGAACGGCACGAGACCATCTGGTGGTGCGCAACTTGTCGCACGAACGTGTGAACGGACGAAAGCTCGAGAAGAAGGCACGGTGGACGAACTTGTTGGCAGCTGCATCAAGATCGCCTGGATCTCGATTTTTAGGCTGAATTTTCATTGAACTTGTATAGCTTTGTACAGCCAACGCCGAATAAACCTTGTAACCTTTGTCCAGAATTATGTTTTCCCTTTGCCTAACTGTGACTTTGACTTTTCAGGAAAAGACTAAAAGCCCCAAACCTCACTGACACTGGACCCGGTATTCGTCGTGGCTTCAGGTACTCAATCCGAGCCTGAAACCGCGACGAATGCCAGGTCTCAGGTGACGGCGGGGTGTGGGGTTTTCTTTGGGTGGAACTTAGCCAAATTCTCTGGGTATTGCGATGTTAACCGTCACCATATTGGGTAATGAAAAAAGGTCAGAAAAAAAGCCAAACCCTGCCTCATTGCAGGGTCTGGCAAGACTTGGACTTAGCCAAATTCTCTGGGTATTGCGATGTTAACCGTCACCATAAGGGTTAAAAAAAAAGCCAAACTCCACCATTGCGGAGCTTGGCTAGTATGCGGGTCTCTTTTGATTCAGGGATGGTCGAGACCAAGTCCATCCCCTCAGTACAAAGTCCCATTTTTTGGACTTAGCCACATGCCAAGTCATCATCCAAGTCATCATCCAGTAAGGGTCATCCTCAGGCTTGTAAGTAGTGGTCTCTGCCCCACCACCACACCCTCATGATCCACAGTCATCGATCGCCTAACCTTCGAGACCAGAAGGAAAGACAGGCCTCAGGTGGATCACTACACTAAGGAACTCGTCGAAAAACACGAACGTCCCAATGTTCGACACCTAGCCACCTCGTCAGCTAGCTAGTTCATGAATGTCTCGTCAAACACCCACTTTAGTATAGCACTGGCAACGCTCGAAACGACTGCCTTTCAACAAGTTCCAACCAGTCTTTGCTGCAGGTCCAATAGCTCAGCTACAGTTCAGAATGGAGTACCACTCGTCACCAAAACGAAGCCACTAGTCCAACTGCTCCGACCAGTTCCAAGAGACCTCTCCGAGCTTAAAGGGCCACTGCCACTATTGCCACTAGGTCCGGCAGCACTCTGGAGATGTACTACAGGACGAACCCACAGCTCACTGCCAAAGCGTTGCCACCAGTCCAAATGGCTCAAACAGCTTAGAACCTTCCAAGCCCGAAGATGAGGCCAGGCTGCTCGTCGCCAAGTCTTTGCTGCTGGTCTAGTGGCTCAACCCAGTTTAGAACGGGGATCTGCCAGCACGAAGGCAAGGGGGATCCGTCGCTCACCACCAAAGCGTTGCCACTATTCCAACTGCTCCGACCAGCTCAGAGACAGCCTACCCTCAAGGGAACGAGTGCTCACCACCAAGTCTTTGCTACTCGGTCCAACGGCTCAACCCAGCTAGAAAGGCGTCCCAATCATCACCAAGCAAAGCCACTAGTCCAAATAGCTCCAACCTAGTTTAGAACATCGACCCCAACATCGAGGACTTACACAGCTCATCACCAGTCTCGCAATTCGGTCCAGGTTGACTTACGAGGAGTGGGGTCCGCTAGCAGGACCCACAACCAAAGCCACTAGTCCAAACAACTCGTCTAGTTCAGAACAGTGCACCCAAAGGACGACATTGCTCACCGCTCGTCTTGCTTACTCAGTCCAACAGCTGGTTTCGAAAGGCGTGCCGATTTCCACCAAAGCCACTAGTCCAAACAGCTCAACAAGCTTAGAACGAAACGTCGAACCTAAAGGCAAGGGATCCATCCTCACAATACTGGGTGATCGTCGATAGGACAGCTTACGTTTGCACCAGTCTTGCAACTCGGTCCGAAGGGTCGACTCTGGTTTAGAACGGGGATCTGCCGGCACGAAGGCAAGGGGGATCCGTCTCTCACCACCAAAGCATCGCCACCAGTCCAAACAGCTCGACCAGCCTAGAACGTCGGGACCACAGTGCTCATCAGCCAAGTCTTTTGCCACCAGTCCAATGGCTCCACTCCAGATCAGGATGGCAGATCCAAGCCCGAAGGCGAGGGCCCACCAATTCATCACCGAAGTATCGCTACTAGTCCAATGGCTGCAACCAGCTTTCAGCAAATGACCCACACGCCGTCCTCATCAACAAGCCAACCACTTGGCCGATATCGTCACCGATGCATGGTACAAGACCAACACCAGCAAATAACAACTCCACATCCAAGTCACAGAGACACCGAAGGGAATCGGGAATTTCTTTCTCGCAACAAACCCGGTATACTACCTGTAACCTACCCGCCGTATAGCCAGTGCGCCTGAGAGACTCCGAAGAATCACGGGACGATCAAAGACCTGACGGAGTAACATAATTGGCAGGCCCCGGGTTCGCTCTTTCACTCAAACAGTCCAAGCCCAGTATACTACCTGTAACCTACCCGCCGTATAGCCAGTGCGCCCGAGAGATTCCGAAGAATGACGGGACGATCAAAGACCTGACG
The DNA here is from genome assembly GCA_023313725.1 of Lithobius niger. Taxonomy (NCBI): domain Eukaryota; kingdom Metazoa; phylum Arthropoda; class Chilopoda; order Lithobiomorpha; family Lithobiidae; genus Lithobius; species Lithobius niger. Next base: position 40,028 of record JAHWFP010146722.1, read on the forward strand.
GAGTAACATGATTGGCAGGCCCCGGGCTGGCTTTCACTCACATACTACAAGCCCGGTATACTACCAGAAACCTACCCGCCACATAGCCAGTGAGCCCGAGAGATTCCGAAGAATCACGGGACGATCAAAGACCTGACGGAGTAACATGATTGGCAGGCCCCGGGCTCGCAGTCTTTCACACCCGATTCTCGCACTCGACATCAATGTTCCCTAGACACAGAGCGGCTAAGGCACTCCTATAATCCAAGACACAGAGGCACGAGGCAACGAGTCAGGATCGTCTTCCTACTCAAGCTCAGAACACGGCTCAGTATGCTACCCTTACCTGCCCGCCCGCAGCCCGAAGACCGACGGAGTAAGATTATGGTAGGGCTAAGTCAAAGTTCAAACTCTTTCATAAGCACATCACCAGACTCTTTCGCCCACAGCCAACACATCCTAAACTCAGAAATGCCCAGACGCACACGACTCTGGCATATCAGCTGCCATATCGGCTGGCATAGCAGCTGTCTGGCTGCTCATCGCCAAGTCTTTGCTGCCGGTCCAGCGGCTCAACTTCAGTTCGGAATGGCGTACCACTCGCCACCGAAGCATCGCCACTAGTCCAACTGCTCCGACTAGCTCAGAGACCAATCCAAATCCAAGACACAGAGGCACGAGGCAATCGAGTTAGGATCGTCCACTTATTCAAGCTCAAACACGGCTCAACATGCTACCCATGCATACCCGTCCATAGCCCGAAGACCAACGGAGCAAGCTTACGGTAGGGCCAAGCCGGAACAAACTATTTCAGCAGCACATCACCAGTCTCTTTCACCCACAGCCAACACATCCTGGACTCAGAAACGCCCAGCTGTCACTTAATAAGCTCAACCCGGGGCACGAACGCACATGGAACAAGCAAGTTAGGATCGTCTGCATACTCCAGCTTGAACACGACTCAACATGCTACCCTTGCGTACCCGTCCATAGCCCTAAGACCGACGGAGGAAGCTTATGGTAGGGCCAAGCCGCTAAGGTTCAAGCGCTTTCTGCCAGCACATCACCAGACCCATTTGCCCACAGGTCAACGCATCCCAGGGAACAACAAAAAGCAACAACCACTTCGCCCGCCACTCGAGCACTCCCAATCCAAGACGGAGACATGCAAAGCAAGCAAGTTAGGATCGTCCACCTACTCGAGCTCAAACACGGCCCGACATGCTACCCTTGCGTACCCGTCCATAGCCCGAAGACCGACGGAGGAAGCTTACGGTAGGGCCAAGCCGCTAACTCTTTCAGCAGGACTCACCAGACTCACAGGCCTGCAGCAAACATCACGAACCAGTTCCGAGCACAAGAGGGGCAGCTCAGAGACAGCACACCCTCAAGGAGAACGAATGCTCACCACCAAGTCTTGGCTACTCGGTCCAATGGCTCATCCCAGTTTAGAAAGGCGTCCCAATCTTCACCAAGCAAAGCCACTAGTCCAAACAGCTCCAACCTAGTTTAGAACATCGAGCCCAACATCGAGGACTTACACAGCTCGTCACCAGTCTCGCAATTCGGTCCAGGTTGACTTACGAGGAGTGGGGTCCGCTAGCAAGACCCACAACCAAAGCCACAAC
>JAHWFP010146722.1:46634-76919 GCA_023313725.1 Lithobius niger
GCCTACCCGCCCATGGCCCGAAGACCGACGGAGCAAGATTACGGTAGGGCTGGGCCGATAGAAATTCATGCCCTCATACTTTGAATCATCGGGCACTCTCACTCATCAGGTTCGCCTTCTGACCCTGCTGTTCAATCAGCTCAATTCATCATCACTTCTTGGACTCAGCCGACACCAAAGGGGGATTTGTTGCGGATAAGTATTCATACCTTCGGCACCGAGGAGCGGCATTGCGTGCAAGCATTCACGCCTTTGGTTGCCAGCCTACCTTCGGGCTATGATCGGTTCTCGTCTCCAGACCATTTGCGGCATGGCCTTTGGGTAAAATGCAACTTGGCGCCTTCTTTTCCCATCATCTGCCGAAGATCAGGCATTCCTCCGGCCAAACATGCACTCATTCTGCCAAAAGCCCTTTCATATCACATGTCTACTTCAATAACCCAAGGTCCGAGATGTATTTGGCGTACCGTGGCTTTTCGGTCGCCTCGAGTTGCCCTCCATATGTAAGATTTGGACCCCTACATCAGCGTTGCTAACGCAAAAGAAGGGGATTCTTACTAACGAAAACGAGATTCTCTACCCCGTGCCAAAGTGCGGTTTTGCGGCATGGAGTAGCCAAAGCCCTGAACAAATCCTGCTCTGATCGGTTGCAAAACCAGGCTCGGCCCTGCGAGGTTTGGGAGTGCACCTAGCGTTGCTAACCGAAAAATCTTTGACAACCACAGGAACAGTTCAGTTCTCCAGTGTGTCCTCAGACAAATTACCTCGATTCTTTGGATACTACCCGCAAGCCATTTGATGCCATCGACACACCTGTTGCTAGCTCTCAGCCCCGACACCAAAGGGCGTTTTGTTGCGGATACAACTTCACTAACTTCGGCACCAAGGAGCGGCATTGCGTGCAAGCATTCTCACCTTTGGTTGCCAGCCTACCTTCGGGCCGTGATCAGCTCTCGTCTCCTGACCATTTGCGGCATGGACTTTAGCTAAAATGCGACTTGGCACCTTCTTTTCCCATCACCTGCCGAAGTTCTGGGACTCCTTCGGCTAAAAAGCAAGCATTCAACCTCGAAAGCCACAGCCGCCTCATCTCTCGGCCGAGTGTGGAGCCTTTCCCATGTGGCGGTACTCTAGGTCCATGCCTTCGGCTAAAATGTGACCAGGCGCCTTCTTTTCCCATCAGCTGCCGAAGATCTAGCACTCCTTCGGCTAAAATGCGACCTGGCACCTTCTTTTCCCATCATCTGCCCAAGGTGTGGCACTCCTTCGGCTAAAATGCGAGCATTCAGCCTCAAATCCACGGACGCCTCATGCCTTGGCCGAGCGTGGAGCCTTTTCCACATGACTGCACTCTAGGTACATGCCTTCGGCTAAAATGCGACCAGGCGCCTTTTTTTCCCATCACCTGCCGAAGATCTGGCACTCCTTCGGCTAAAATGTGACCAGGCGCCTTCTTTTCCCATCACTTGCCAAAGATCTAGCACTCCTTCGGCTAAACTGCGACCTGGCGCCTTCTTTTCCCATCATCTGCCGAAGATCAGGCATTCCTCCGGCCAAACATGCACTCATTCTGCCAAAAGCCCTTTCATACCACATGTCTACTTCAATAACCCAAGGTCCGAGATGTATTTGGCGTACCGTGGCTTTTCGGTCGCCTCGAGTTGCCCTCCATTTGTAAGATTTGGACCCCTACATCAGCGTTGCTAATGCTGAAGAAGGGGATTCTTACTAACGAAAACGAGATTCTCTTACCCGTGCCAGAGTGCGGTTTTGCGGCATGGAGTAGCTAAGGCCCTGAACAAATCGTGCTCTGATCGGTTGCAAAACCAGGCTCGGCCGCGCGACGTTTCCAGGTGCACCTAGCGTTGCTAACCGAGGCAAATGAACCACCAGGGAAGATCGTCCAAGGCATGCCGAAGGCATCCCTACACTCTCGGGGAGACACAGGACAGAGTCGCACTTTGATCGGCCAGCTAGTACAGCCACTACAGCTAGTACAGCCAGAGCTACAGTGAGACTACTGTCCCTATATACTATGTGGAAGTGCACCTAGCGTTGCTAACGCAGGTCAAATCGCGAACCAGAAGTGCTAGAGGTCTGAATTTTGGAAGGTAGATAGGTCTTTTCATGGCCGATCTAACAAGCCTAACCCCATCAAAATCGGACGAATAGTTTTCGAGCTATTCGAAAAAAAACCTGCGACTACGTAAAAAAACGCTTGCTGCCTCTCGGGTGGCTTCTCCCGCGTACACTCGAAACCAGCGTTGCTAACGCAGGAAAAATGAAAAGTGGTCGGATCGCCGCCAAAAGCGGCATGCGCCCGGGGGACGATGCGAGATGGACGGCCCCAGCAGATGGGCTCCGTGGCCCCAACCCTGTCTTGCTGGTCACCCCAAAGGCTCTTTTCGTAGCATTACGGAAGGTACAACAAATCGGTTAAAGTGTCGGGGCTGAAAAACTGGTCGTGTAAACTTGATGAAACTCGGTGTGCGGGTAGCCCTCGTCCGTACGCACATTTTAAGCCCAACCACAAGTCCGTGAGACCTCTGTGAGCCGAGCTATTCGAAGAAAACCCCGTCAGGACGGATGTTAACCGTCACCATTTGGACTTCAGACAAAAAGCAAGCCCTGGTATTCCAGGGACTGGCGTTGTTGGGAGAACAGTCAGTCTGATGCTGACAAATCCCCCAGTACGAAGTTGCCTGTTGGGACTTAGTCTCTGGCAGCATGGAACGGATGTTAACCGTCACCATTTGAACTTCCAAAAAATGGCTTAGTCCCACTAACCTAACCTAACCTCACCTAACCACATGTATGCTGTTTCTCCATAACCACTCATGTTTTAGGTATGAAACTTGGTAGCCAGGGGTATTTCGTCCTCCTAAAGCGATCTAGCCTATCCCTAGGGTCGTAGCTCGTTTCCTTCGTCCGCTATTGACGGTCGAAGTATTTAGGCCTATATAGGCCTATATAGGCCTACACTCAAAGCCGGTTTATTTAATAGCGCTCCTTCTACTAGGGCTGTGGGTCTGAATTTTTTTGGACGTCCTGGGGGTATGGCCAGCTAGGCGCCCACCGAGTTTGAAGGGTCTAGGACGAATGGTTTGCCGTTGGTGAACTTGAAGGTCTGTGTAGGTGTTGAAGAAGTTTGCTGCAATAGCCTGCGGGACGTCTTCCCGCAACTTGGGTGCTGGTGTCCCTTGCACCGAGGAAGTGCATGGTTGAAAGCCAGACGGCTAGATTGACGGCCCCAGAAGATGGTGACCCCAGAGGCAACAGCACGCGGGATGACGGACACGTGTTCCCGCAACTTGTCTGCTTGCATCCCAGGGCTAAAGACCGGTGTACTTTGCACCGGGGACGTGCGGGGTTGAAGCCAGACGGATAGTTTAATTTTATTTCGTAAAAAACTGTAATTTAAAGCTGTATGACAAACACAGGAATTGAAACTTGAATCGATTCGCGGATACAAATATAGGCAGCTGTCTGGGTCGTTGAGGACAATGTGAGGAGCGTATCTTTTAGATAAATCCAAAGATAAGTGAAATTGCAGTGAGAATATAAATAAACACCCATAGTAGTAGCATTCAGGATAGCAGGGAAGACCAGCGGTGGAAAAAAATTATCTTTACAAAAATGGGAATCGAAATTGGGTCTCCCAATTACATTCCAATGCCTTAACTGCTAAGCTACCACGACCCTATCCAGATCGCCACATACTGGCCGTTTTGTGGAAATATCTAAGGGGAAACCTCAAACCAAAGTGGGTGGCCCTAACAAAGTTGGTAAATACGGGTTCGATGCGGATGAATTTGCTAATACCAATGTATCGTGGGTTAACCCTGTCAGAACCTCTACCACTCCTTGAGACCGCCATTCCCTGAAGGATGCCTTCCAACCTTGTAACCCAATATCCAACACGGGTTTTTTCAGACCAACGCAATCCCTCTGGGTTCCTAAATTACCTGAAAGGGGTTAGTTTAGGTTAAGAGACACTCAATGACTGGAAGTGTTGCTAAACTTATCATAGTAACTGTATTATGAACTGAATTAACTCAGAACATGACTAAAAGGCGTAGAAGTCGTGTTCCAAAGTCAAGTAAAGGAAAAGGCCTTTACTTAAGCCTACATAAAAGGCTTAGAAGGTTCTAGAAATTATTTGATCATAATTGAAGAGGTAGAGAATGTGCTGTTGTTAATTCAGCTACAGAGTCCATTTCAAGTTTTTTTTTTTTTTTGCAAAAAGCACAACAAGAAAAAAAACCCAAACCCAGGACGTAAATGTGACCGAGCACGTGCTTCGAGCCTAAAGAAAAGGCGATTGGTTTACAATCATTTGTTTATTAACATAGGCGCACCAGGCCAACAACAGATTTGGAAAACATAAAACACGAAAAACACTAGAAAACATCCAGATAAAAGCTATCATGTAACTTACCTGCAACAAATTGAACTAGTCTCCTCTACAATGGCGTCAAATACACCTAATTAGTGAATCCAACTTATAAAAATGAGAAAGGTGGCCGTGCGTTCACTACAGTCCTCAGATTCTGTGACAGGTGTTTGTTTAAATAAATTCGACAGTAGATTGATGCACCGGCGTGCATTATAAACCCCCCTCCATTATAGATGGATTAACATACATACTCCGTAACTACTAAATTTAGCGATTTCACTGAAGTAATAATGAGAAATCCTAGGCATTGGCTGAATCTTGGATTCCAACTGAAGACGTGATTATTTTACAATATGGTAATTAATACAGGGTGGTCTAAAAAGTACTTTAAAAAGGTAGGTCTAGCCCTATAAAGTTTGTAGGCCTATAAAGTGCTAAGGGCTATAAAGTATGTTGAGTACTCCTGGAAGTACACATTAAACCAAAGGTTTTGTCTGAAACGAAGGTCAGTCCGACTAAGGAAGAGTAATAAAGACCTCAACGTACTGAAAAGGTACTAAAAAGAATAATAGGCCTTTAAACTGTAGGCCTACACTTAGACTTATTATAACGAAATCATAACTAAAGGACAAATGAATTCTAACTAAAATGATGATTAAGCCATTTTCTGCCTCATCAACATTCGTGTCAGCGTGTCAACATGTGTGGACTCCGGTTTGGAGAGCACGTGTTGTATTGAATTAAATGAGATGGGCCTTAAAAATCATGCGAAACCCATGCATGCAAAGCAAGAAAGTAGAGGGTGTAAAATGTTTTTGTTTTCCCCAATGAAAAAATACTACTAATTCAACACCACGCCTTTGAAGTATCGCCCCCATCTGCTACACAATGCCTCAGCCTTTCGTCAAAGTTCCACCAACGGAAAGACGGTTCAGACGGAAACTAATGTTAAGGAAGCAAACACAAAACCGATTTCTGACACAGCTACACATAAAAATCGTCGTGGGTGCCCACACAAGAAACCAAAACCCACATCTACTGGGTCAGAGTGTTCCAGACAGATGCCTTTCCGATCGGATCCATTAAAAGATGTTCAATATCCCAGCATCATTGACTGTGCGACCAGAAAAACTCCTGAAACAACCGGGGAAGACACCACACCTAAATGGGAGGAACCAACTGTAATTGTGGGTGATAACCACGCACGCTCTCTTAGGGGTAGCTTTCATCCATCATCAAAAACCTGGACCGTACCAGGAGCCAAAATCCGAGATCTGTATTCAAAGCTTCCCGAGATCCTTGGAATTTCTGACGACAAAAGTGCCTTTATTGTGTGTGCTGGAACAAATGACCTTCTTTACGATAAACCAAATCGAATAGTGCTCCAACTTACAAATTTCACCGATTTCATTCGTGCTTCAAGACCCTCTGCCAAAATTACCTTAATCGGATTATTTGCACAGTTAGGCATCCAAAATCGGGAAATCGACAGCCTCATTCCACACACAAATGTGCTATTGCGGAAACTATGCATTTAACTTTATCTCCCTTGATAGTCATATCTACGCTGACTGCACATTACTTGCGAGAGACGGGCTCCATCTCACAAATAGAGGAAAGGCCATCTTGCAGCGTGAACTTGCTTTTCTTCACTCTCCTCTGGAAAATTAACACCTTTAACAGTGGGAGTACCCAAGATCACCAAGCACCCTTGTTGAAATCACCCCCCTTGCCAGCCATGGGCTTATTTTGTGTCTCCCTAAATGCTAGGAGTCTTGTGCGTAATATGGGTAGTTTTCAGGCCTTATTGACCAAGGGATCATATGATCTTATATTCGTTGTTGAGACTTGGCTCCACAATGGGGTTATGGACGCTATGGTTTTGGGCCCTTTTGATTATGGAGTGGTTCGTGTTGATCGCGCATCACGCGCAGGTGGGCTCTTGATTTTGTATCGCAGAGGCTTAGCAGTGGTCATTGATGAGGTCACGCAGGGCATCGAAGCCATTTCAATACTATTGCCAACCCTTAAACTGTTCTTTGTTCTCTGTTTCTTACCAAATAATTACGTTGACTCAGCGATGGAAGGCCTTAGTGCTTTTATCGCGGGTGCTTTTAGACTTAACTTTTCAAACATTCTACTGGGAGATTTCAATCTTTCTACGGTAAATTGGTCCTACTTAACAGCAACTGACTGTCATCATCGTATGTTTCTTGAAAAAAATTGCTCACCTTGGATTACATCAACTTGTGACCTGCCCAACTTGTGGAGCGAACATCCTTGATTTGGTCTTTTCTCAGGATGAACGCTTAATTTTCAACCTGTCAGTGGGCGACCATTTAGGATTCAGTGACCATAACATGATTTTCTTCAATGTCCACTGTGGTTTTTCCTCGACTACTAACCAAAATGCTTAAACTATTGGTAAAATAAATTTCGATTTACTCCAATCTTGCCTTAAGAATTTCGATTGGTACACGTTTCTCTTCAACATCTTTCCTTCAGTTGACCAGGCGTGGGACTGCTTTCATCGTTTTTTGGGAAAATCTTGTTACTTTTTTTAGGTTGACGAGGCGTCTTGTTGTCACAAAGAGAGTACGTATTCCCCCAATATTTCTAAATTACGTCGAACAAAACTGAAATTATGGAAAAATTATAAACGCGACCATTCCAGCATGTCCCTTTTAACTTACAATAAGTATGCTGCCATAGTAGAAGCCTGGCACAGTAAACAGGAAGCAGCTACCATTAAGGAAGGAAATATCTCGGCTATGTTTCATCTTTAGCGTCAAAAAACGGGTACAGCCCGGACTCTACCTCCATTAAAATTGGGCGAAACCTTTGCACCAGACAACAGTAACAAATCTTAAATAAGAGTTTTGCTGCAAACTGCATTATTGATGACGGCTCTTGTCTTCCGGACTTCCCCGCACTCGATCCTACTATTAGAATTTGTGAACAGGTTGACTTTTCACCCATCCAGGTTAAGCACAAAATCAACAAGTTAAGCCGAGCCATGCAGTGGGCCCCGACGGGTACTCAGCATTTTTCTTCAAACAGACTGCACAGGAAATTAGTTATCCTTTAGCAAAGCTTGTTACCCTTTCTTTTTGTACGGGTGTGGTAACAGACGTATGGCGTTTTCAGATGTTTTTGTATAAGCACATCCTTAATATTGTACTGCAGTGGAATTAATTGTTTCGGTTTAAAGCTGTCTTTATTTGCACTTATGCTATAGGTATTATGCATTTTTTACATGCTGTTTACTATGGCAGTGGGCGTATGACTCCGTTTAAATGCTCGCCAGTGACAAAAATGTCAACACACAACCGTTCACTATTGGACTGGATGAACATGTGAATACGCTTTAACATTAATCCATTATGAATCCAGAATTCTTAAACAAAGTCCTTAAGTTCGTGCAGAAAACTTCTTTTATGAGCCACCTTAGAAATTATTGTGGTGTTCAAGAGGGTATCGACAGTCCTTGCACCCACCCAGACCAAAAATTCTTACGGCACCGGGATTGTAACAGGCAAACAGAACAGTTTCTCCCTATAAAGGGAAAGTTGGTGGATATTTTGGTTTGCATAAGGGTTTTATTGTCCACTATACAAATTGTGGTATAATAAGAAGGAATCAATAGCCCCTACACCCCCTCACACCTCAAGTTTTTATGGCACCAAGATTGCAATAGGCGAACCAAACGGTTTCTCCTTACGATGGGGAAATTTGAGGACATCGTGGGTTGCATTACGGAGCCAACCACACACTTTAGAAAAAAAGTTCTCTGGTCTCTGAAGAACATCAGACACAAGGTCTCTACAAGTAAGTGGACAGGAATAGGTTATTGATTATCTATTCATGTCACTCGGTCAAATGGGAATCGTTTAACGCCACTTTGGCTCCGAACTTCGAACTGATTATTTTCTAACTAATTATGGTGCACCGCCGAAAATTATAGTTGGTATTAAACGGAAGTTCCTACAGCATAGGACTGAAGGCCTACCAAAGAAATCAAACTGTCTACTTGTGGAAGGAAACACAAAGGTGCATGGCGGGGTGCAAGGGACTATTGATACACCAAAATATGTTTTTCTGTGCACCTACCCGTCAATCAATCTGGGTGCCGTGTGAACAACGTAACTTTTTCTTGAGAGAGCTACATTTTTGCCTGCAAGAAAATTGAAAAGCACGTTACTGCATTTCAAAACTGACAGACAACAGATAATTAATCGCTTGAAGTAAACAATTGTGAAACAGAATAACTTATTGATATAAATTAATATTACGGATGTGCCTTGAATGTAAAAATTCCTTCAAAATTGTATGTTGTTTGACTGCTACAACTGATGCATTCTTCGTCAACTTACAGCGTCGCATTAAGACGTACCTAGTGTCTTGCCAGCCAAAAATCAACGATAACATTAACATCCCTCCTACCCATAAAATATACATGTTATGAGTATGGCGACCACTACACACTTGTATATTTTACAGCTTAGATAGTTTGGCTGTTTTCAGGCATCTGAGGATAATAACAATGTGGTAGAAATAGCTGAAACTTCTTTTGGTCGGGAGACTCTGGTCGCCTGACAACATAAAAGTCACTCTCAGTGACACAGCTTAACGTTTTCATAATTGTAATAGAAGTAAACTTTGTTGTTTCTGACTCGTAAAAATATGCCGAACAACATACTAAAAGTCTAGAAAAATCTAAGCGGCGAAGAGGTCTAAAATGGCCACCATCTGAGGGGGAAGGGGGTGATTCAACCGACCACGCTAATTTTACGAAAATAAATTCTTCTATGCGGCGCACAAAGCTGAAATATTACAGATAGCTATAGTTAATTGCGGGACTTGTTTTTTGCTGGTTTGAGGTAAGTTGAAAGTTAATCATCAATCTTAATACTGTTTTAAGGGCAGAGTTACGGCATTTTTTTTCATTAATGCAAAAATGAACAACATATTTTGGTTACAACAATGAGCGCGAAAACCTAAGTATGTAGTACGACAACAACAGCATTAATGAAGAATTGTTGCTTTTCCAACTTCAAAATCATTGAGTTCAGTGGACTTCTCTATAACGACTAAGGCAAACATGGACCTACTAATGGAAACATACTAAAGCGGAAAAAATGAACCATAAAACTTTTTTTTTTTGGGGGGGGGGCTTTTTATCTCGTAATTGATTAGGGAAAAAATGACTCTTCTCAGTTTGGACCTAACATGTGTTATCGCCCCCAAACAAAACGTGTCAAGGATTCCCACCCAGCTTTTCAGAAGTTTTAAGTTGCGATGTCAAAAGCCAAGCTCAAGCACAAGTCAAGCACAAGCCAAGCCAAGCACATCCATTAGTCGCTAAAAAAGGGTTAATGTAGGTGTTGTAGGTCCCATTTTTCTCAAACTGCTTCTTTTGATCTGAAGACCACAGCCATTTTTATTAAATTTGCTATCTTCCCTTCGACAACAGATAACCGTGCGTCGCCTGAAGCAACGGAAGTAGCGACCAGCCACTCATCCAGACAGCCTGTGCCATGACCCTGTAGGTGGAAACTGGAAGACAAAGCGAAACACCGGCAGAACCTGCTATTTTAATTTCGGTTTTCGCTAAAATTAAAAACAAAAATACGAAACTGTGTGCCATAATAATGTAACAATTTTTCCAGAAGGCAAAACGAAGCCATACCCTTTCACGTGCTTCCTAGTGATGCTAAAAAACGCTCCAAGGGGAGTAGCGAATTTAGGCATGAATAGTGTAGACTACCAGGAAAAAGTTCATTCACATCAGCGCATTTTGTTTAGACTGGCTATAACAATAAGAGAATTAAGAAGACTGTTACGAGTCAGTGCAGTTCCCTACCCCACCAGGTAAGATTAGTTAAGTAAAACAATATTTAAAGTGGTTTTAAAACTTTAAACGAAAAACTAAACAGCTCAAAAGAAAATTTACTGCAAATGCTCACATAGAAAATGACTTTGTCACCTCCCCCCCCCTTCTCCCTTGGCCTTGTTTCAATGAAAAAAATTGTGTTTATCCTGATAAAACTTTTTAAATGATTATTGAACTAACAAAAAAATGTATAAAAAATTTCGCTCCATTAGTGTTAGTACAATAATAGGCTGGACTTGCATGCACCATTGTGCGTGTAGGCTAGTCAATCTGAGCGAAAAAAGGACAAAACCCAGAACTAATATTGTAATAGAAGTAAACTTTGCTGTTTCTGCCTCAGAAAGAAGTGCTGAACAACATACTTAAAAGTCTAGAAAAATCTAAGCAGCGGAAGAGGTATAAAATGGCCACCATCTGAGGGGGAAGGTGGTGATTCAACTGCCCAAAAACCTTTTTCTTTTGGCTGTAACTCCTTAACCGTCAACAAATTTAAATGATAATGTGCAACAAAAACGTTCTGGACACAATTGTGGACAGAAAGGTGATATACATCTTTTACGTATTTAAAGTATATCTCCCTTAATTCGCGTGAACGCTCCTTTTTTTAATTGGTTGTTGTAGTCATTTCCGTGTTTCAAGTGCTCTTGCGAGCCTTCTAGTACCCCTAAATGAACATGCTTAGGATTGTCTGAAAGGTAAGGAGCTATTCTTTCCATCAACTCTAATCAAAATTGTTTAACTTGAATAGGGACCGTCCTACACCCATTTAAAAGTGAAGAGGTAATGGCGTAGTGGCGAAAGTGTATGTTGATTTTCGAATTCAAAGTGCTCTTGTGAGCCCTATAATATCTCAAAATGGACATGCTAAGGATCTTCTGAAAGGTAGGGATCTACTCTTTCCATTAATCCTAGTCGAAGTTGTTTAACTTAGATCCCCACCATCCTAATGACCGTCCTACGCCCATTTAAAGGTGAAGAGGCTTAGCGGCGAAAGGGTATGTTGATATTAGAATTCAAAGTGTTCTTGCGAACCCTCCAATAGCCCGAAATGGATATGCTGAAGATCTCTAAAAGGTGCGAATCTATTTTATCCATCAATCCTAACCGAAATTGTTTAACCTAGATAGGGACCGTCCTACTGCTCCTGGAGCCCTCTAATGGCTCGAAATGGCCATGCTTAGGATATTTCTGAAAGGTGGGGATCTATTCTTTCCATCAATCCTAACCGAAATTATTTAACTTAGATACAAAAACGAATTTGAGCATTAAAATGGAACCTTGAAATTGAAACTACCCGCTACACCAATTACACTAGTTACACGATCAAAGGGAAATAGGCCGGTCCCAGTCTAAGCTAAACAATTTCGGTAAGGATTGATAGAAAGACTAGATCCCAACCCTTCAGACAATCCTAAGCATGTCCATTTCGGGTGCGTTATAGAGGGCTCGCAAGAGCACTTTGAACACGAAAATGGCTACTACAACCAAGTGAAAAAAGGAGCATTCGCGCGAATTAAGGGTGATATATATTAAATACGATTTTCGGGTTAAAGGTTGCTTTTACGTAAAAGATGTATATCACCTTTCCTGTCCAGAACGTTTTTGTTTCTCATTATGCTTGATTTGTTGACTGTTAAGGAGCTACAGCAACAACAACTAAATTTTGAGGGGTTAAATCACCCCTCTCCTCTCAGACGGTGGCCATTTTAGACCTCTTCCTTCACTTAGATTTTTCTAGACTTTTAGTACGTTGTTCAGCAAGTATTTCTGAGTCAGAAACAGCAAAGTTTACTTCTATTATAATTACTTCAGGTACACATGTAAACTGATTAGCCTACAACAATATCTAAAGGAACAGCTTATAATTAATGTAAACCATGAAACAGCCAAGAGTTCGGCATGGCAAGATAATAATTGTGAACGATGTAGACCTTTGTTGCATAGAAATCTTCCATGATATCGTTGTTTATGGCGCAGGTGATTTTATATTCAATAACAACAGATTTATTTTGTGCGATAATGAGTTAAAATACTTCATATCAACCAAACCATTGTTCCAAGAGAAAAAGTAAGTAGGACATGTTTTGTAGGAAATTTTGTGTACTTTAATTTTGTACTTCGATTTTGTCGTAGGAGTGACGAGTAAAAAGATATATACAAAAAAAGAGAACCGGACGCATTTTTCCAAGATGGCGGCCATTTTAGACCTCTTCCGCTACTTAGATTTTTCTAGACTTTTAGTATGTTGTTCAACATATCTTTCTGGGCCAGAAAGAGCAAAGTTTACTTCTATTACAATTTCTTCTAGGTATAAGCGCAAAATGACTAGTTAAGTAATGCCATACAATTACATACTTGATATAAAATCCCCGCCGGTTCTTTTTTTTCTGTCCTCACAAAAAAAGTTAGAAAATATAATTGAATAAATAAAAAATCGTCCACTCGGCAAAATTTTTATTCAGTCGTAATAAAAAATGTAGTAGTTTGCTCGGCTTCTCTGCCAAACAAACGTGTACATAGAAAAAACAACAAGACGTAAAAAAAAATCATTCTTTCACCAAAAAAACAGAAGATGGCATCTGTGGATTAAGCCCATCCCCCCAAAATAAGTTTGTTTCTATTTAATTTTGTTATTGCAAAAATATAACCGCCAAGGGCCCTCAGCATCCCCCTGTGGCTCTCCCTGAGGTATTAACAATAAATTCTTTCGGATCGAGCTAATAGCATTACATTTCGTGGAACCCCTTGAATACCCCCCAGGGGACCTCAGCGCCCCATAACCTTTGAGGACATAAGTCACCTTTTTATATGATAAGTATTTTCTTATTAGTACTGCAAACGCATGGATTAATTTAATGTTCAGTTTGGAATTGTTTCATAATAACAATCTTTAAAACAATGTAAAACAATCAATTCGGCCGTTTAGAGGTCCCTAACTCCTGAACCACTTGACCAATCAGAACACGCCCTATGAAAAGGGCACATCTCCAGATCAACACCTGTAAAATGAGCTAAGAAACAGCTTTATCCACCGCATGGAAGAATTTATTTTCGTAATACAAAAAAAGCGTTACTGGTAGTTAAGTTAGGCAAATATCAACGTTATCACGTCGTTTTTTTTTAAAACAAGAAAACGTTAAGTGTGTTACTAACAGTAACTTTTATGTTGTCAGGTGATTAAAGTCTCCCGATTAAACAAGTTGCAGCCTTTTCAGTCGCATTGTTATTTATCCTCAGATGGGTGAAAACAGCCAAACTGCCTTTGGTGTAATGAAACAACGTGTCTAGTAGTCGCCATTCTCATATATAGGGTGGGGCAGAAAGGCAGAGCCACCCCTGGCAATCACAGATGGTTAATGATAGAATAGGGCCACTAAGAGAATGACTTGATATTATCATCGATTGTTTAAGTCGTGACCTTGCTCGCCTGTTTTAGGTGCATGCAAGGTGCACTTTTGGCCATTCATTACCCATTACCAAGGATGCTTCCATCATAGGGTTTGGAAGCGCTACGTATACGTTCGGATCGAGTTCGTCTGTGCATTAGCAATGAATTCAATTGTAATGATCGTTTTGAGACGTTGTTATGGCTACGCCAACACATTAAATAATTTTAGCAGTAAAGAAAGATAATTTGTGGTTCCTCTCATTACATAGTCAAGTGAGAAAGTGTTTGTTCCACTGGAAGTACTTTTAAAAACGATTTAAAAACAAGGTTCGTTACTGAATATAATCATTCATCCTCCCCTAATGGTTGCCAGGCAACAACAAGTAACGCAGGCAAGCCATCCAAATTCAGCTGCTCAAAATCCTTTTATTTTCCAAACAAACAAAATATTAAATTAAATCCCTTTAATTTTTTATTAAATAAAGGTAAAGTAAAATAAGACAAATGATGAATAAAACAGGCTCAATTTGTCTAAAATAAGCTTACTACCTAACACGAAAAACTGATGGATTGTGTACGGTAACTGTTAAATCGACCGTAGCCGTCTCGTGATTTCGGCAGTGTTCTATTACTTTCGATAACAAAAGCCAGGCGAGGCGAAAACAGTTTATAATAAATTTACAACGTGTTACCTTGAAGCGTGTGTAAATCCTGGATAAACGGGAAAAACAAATACATTGACAGTGGTTGTCAAACTCGCTCTTGACCTCTCGTTTGTTTACATACGTAGAACAAAATGGAGCTGCAAATCAACATCTGTTTTGTCCACTCCCCATCATTTCGTGAGATTTCTTATATACAGACGTTAACTCTGTAGTGTTGCACGAATCTTCTGTCAATGATTTGTTCTGTTGACAAATATATTGAATCGTAGCACGAAACAAGGAATCGGTGCATCGTTTTCCTTATCACCGTCCCTTACTTTAATTGATATATAGCGCCGATTACTACCATAAAAAACAGAAAACTAGGTTGCACCCCCCCCCCACTACTAATTCTCATGCAAATTTGTCAATTTAGCTTGTAATACAGTACATTGTAATCAGCAGCTGGGAAACAACACAAATAAGAGCACAATGGATTTTAATTTTTATTTACCAAGACTTCTAACAAAACGGCTATCCGTTTTCCAGCCAACTCCAAGCATTCCTTTGCCTCTGCCGGCACTTTCTTAGCAATAGGGAGTTGTTTATTTGTACGCATGTCTACAATAATACGTCTTATTATTGACGTGTCGAAAAAATTGAGCTGCGAAATGGGTGATAGACGCGGGCTTTTTTTTCCCGGCGTCTGCTCATCACTTGCCCGGAAAAGCAATAGGCTTACGCGCCTTGCATGAGTCGTGTAGCAAAACGTCACGACACTCCAGTAGCAGCCACTGCACACTTTCTGGAATGTGTGGTAGTTCTATACTCTCCAAATTCACTCACCCTAGATTCGAAATAATAGACGACGTTTTAAACATTTCCCGAGCTTGACTGGGTTAAGTTTTTCCGCGCTTCGCTAACGAAGTCGAATTCAACGCCAGGTCTGGGCTCGATTGACCTCGCTGTTGGCAAGGTGCACCTATCCTACTGGCAAAAACGCACGATATTTGACGAACGCCGAGTCATTCTTTCAGTGGCCGGACTCTAGGGTAGTGAAACTTTACATGGTATTTATGCAAACTGGGGGCCAACTAATCACGTGTCGTTCAATGACCTTGACACTCATTTTCAAGGTCATCATGATGCTAACTTTTTAAAGTTGCTTCGTTGAACCCTTGCGTAAATTAGAAACTTGTAGACATTGGCAAGGCATGGCCGTTAAAAAAACGGAACAATATTCGGTACGTTAGTTTAAGAACTATGGAAATTGCAAGCATCTGTCTTGCTGACCGAGTGGCTTTCCTGCCAAACAGATATGTCCGATACCATGCAATACCACGCTGCCAAACATATATGTCCGATACCATGTAACACCACGCTGCCAAACATATTTGTCCGATACCGTGCAACACCACGCTGCCAACACCACGCTAATTAGCATAATTCAGTCACCATGGTTATCTCGGAAACAAAATCAAATATGTTAACCTAAGTAGACGGACAACCTTAGTTTTAATTACTAGCTGACTAGGGTGACTCTTTGCGTAATATGGTATAATTTACAGAAATTACAGCACCATTCTGCCCATACGCGTATCTAAAGACCCTGACAACAATGTGTACACCCACCCCCCTTGGTAATATCAACGTAACACTTAGCATAACCCTCACCTGAAATTACGTTAAATTTTAGAACTCCAATGTAAACAATTTGTTGGATGAATTCGTTTCAATTTTATAAGCTGAACTTAGTATCAAGGGGCGTAATAACCAGTGATGTTGAATAAATAAAACTTTCAAGGTGTCAACAGAAGTCAGAAAAATAGTTTAGGCAATAGAATTTAGGGGGAAAACTTTGGAAAAACGTTTGCGAACAATATTTAACTAAAATGTGTGTTACGAAACACTTCGTCATACCCCTCCCCCCCCCTCCACCACCATAAAAGATGGTAACACATTTACTTAATCCCTACCCCTCTCCAGGCTTTATGTAATTCGTGAACACTCCCCTTGCAGGCATCACGTACTTTGACGACCACTGAAGTTTTGAGCAATCTCCTAATCAATCGTGATACTTCATCACGTGCTTTCTCACTCATTGTTTGGCAGGAAAGCTACTCAGTCAGTGAAACAGAATGAGGCTTGTAATTTCAGTAATTCCTAAACTAACGTACGAAATTTCATTCCGTTTTTTTTTAACGGCCATGCCTTGCCAATCTCTATTAAGTTCCTAATTTACACTATGGTTGTACGAAGCATAGTTAAAAAGTTAGCAACATGATGACCTTGAAAATGACGTCAAGGTCATTGACCGACAAGTGATTAGTTGGCCCCCTGTTCGCTTATATACCATGCAAAGTTTCATTGCCATAGCATTAATCATGTGTGATCGCCAGGGGTTGCCCTTCCTTTCTGCCCCACCCTGTATGTGGTTTTTCTGGATGTTATCGTTTTATCTTGGCGTCTTATCTACCCAAAAACAAAACCTGTTAAGGATTCCCGCCACGCTTTTCGGCCGTGTGAAATCGTGATATCAAACGCCAAGCTCTTTCGGCTAATCCTAACCAGTAATAGTTCGAAGGTTAAATGAAATATATGAAAATTGCTTTCTGTGCAATTTTTAATTATATTATTTAACATTTGAAGTATTAGTCGGCGGGATAAGCGTCCTTGGCTTTGATATCACGACTTCACTTGGCCGAAAAGCTTGGTGGGAATCCATAACAGGTTTTCTTTTGGGGTAGAAATCAGCTATTTTTGGTCCAAATTGATGATATCCATTTTTTTTCATAGCAATTATGAGATGGAAACACCAATCTAAATTTCTGGTCCATTTCTTTTTTTTAATATTTTGGCCTTCGATGATTTTGAAGACAGTAGTCATCTTTTTTCAAATAATTAGGAGTTCTAATTAGTACTGTATTATTTCCTTGCAAACGCATGGATTTATTTAATGTTCAGTTTGGCATTGTAGCATAATAACAATGTTTAAAACAATGTAAAACAATCAATTTGGACGTTTGGAGCTCCCTAACCCCTGAACCACGTGACCAATTATAAAGGTCCATATGAAAAAGGCACATCTCCAGAGCAATACCTGTAAAATGAGCTGAGAACTAGCTTCATTCACCGCATGGAAGGATTTGTTTGTTTGTTGAAGTAGTAAGTAGTCATTGAGGAAATATCAACCTTATTCACGTCGTTTTTTTCAACGAGAAAGTATTAAGCTGTGTCACTAACAATGACTTTTACGTTGTCAGGCGACTAAAGTCTCCTGATTAAACAAGATTCTGCCTTTTCTGTCGCATTGTTATTTATCCTCACATGTCTAAAAAATCCAAACTACCTTAGCTGTAAAGACACGTGTCTAGTGGTCGCTATGCTTGTATGTATATTTTATATGGTTGTCGTCAATCTTTTTGGGCGACACACTAGCGTGTGTCTTGATTAGGCAAATATCAACGTTATTCAGGTCGGTTTTTCAACAAGAAAACGTTAAGCTGTGTCACTAACAGTGATTTTTATGTTGTCGGGCGACCAAAATCTCCCGATTAAATAAGTTTCAGACTTTTCTGCCGCATTGTTAATTATCCTCAGATGGCTGAAAGCAGCCAAACTACCTTAGCCGTGAAGACACAACGTTTGTAGTGGTCGCCATACTCATATCTATTATACCTGGGTAGGTGTTATTGTTTATCACCTTGGCAGGCTACACTCTAGCGTGTGTCTTGAGCGAGCCTCCTAACTTTACACTTAACCTTAAAGATTAATTCGTCACAACGAGAAGACACAATCGAAAGAATTCCAGAATTATCATCCAAAATCCCACTAATATAACCGCACATCAAGTTTCACCAAATAACGAAAGTGAAACTGAAAGTGGATAGAACAACAACAACGAAACTGGCAATGGTAACTGTAATGGAGCATCTATTGGTCATCTGCCTCAAATGCCCGATGATGCTGATGTTGCGTCAAGGAAGTAATGCTGCTCACTATATCCTACAGCATGCCTAAAACCTATTTTTGGGAAGAAATCAGTGATGTTGGCAACCAGTTCAGCCAGTCTAATTGCCACAAGGAAAACAATTTCGTTAGTAGCCTACACAAAATGTTTTAAGCCCTCATGAACATATTTCCAACATTGTCAAAAGTGTTATTGGTACCAAGCCATTGGTGAGTACCCAGCTGTGCACCAAATACAAAAGTTATGTTTCTTTTTGCATCACTGTTCCCAAAAATCACTTTCCTACCCTTCTCTACCCAGACTGTTGGGAGGAAGACTTTTCGATTACACCTTTTAAAGGAAAACGTCGGTTGCAGCGCCCTATCACGAGCCTTACTACCCAAAAACCAGTGCCAGTCACCTCTCTTTCCCTAATCCACCTATAACGCCACCAAGATTCAGTAGTAATTTGCGAGCCGCAAGCCGTAACCAGTAATCCAACACCTGTTTTGAAACCTGTCGTTATTAATACAGAGTGCGACAGTTCACAATTCTTTAAACAGTACAAACATAGTTCGGGGTAGCGTATCTGTTCATCTGCTCCTGTATCTTCTGCTGCAATTTCAAATGCAACTAGCTTGAAGACCTCAGTTCTCCCTGACTGTCAAGAAGATCATCTGATCCCTCCATCAAATACTTTGAGCAAAGAAATCAGTGACCTCAGATGAGTGAACTACGAGTTAGACTCAATTCTTTCTCTTGTGATATCCACTCCTCATTTAACGAAGACGACAAATCTGTCATGTCCAACCAAGTCTGACGTTTCGCCTCCTGAGGAGAAGTCTAAGTCTCCTGATATTCAAGAATAATAAAAAAATTACGTCGACTTGCTTTTCAAATGTGTTTTGTCCAATGCCAAATCCATCTGCAACAAAATCCCTGAACTCTCCTTTAATTTTTTTCTGAGAGACCCTGATTTAATTTCCATCATTGAAATGCAATGCAAGAGCTCTATTCTCGACAGAATCGTTAACTTTCAAAAATACTGTTTTCAGATGTGACCGAAATTCTGATCAAGAGTGTGGTGTTGTTATTCTTGTCCGTTCCTCTTTAAAAGTCTACAATGTAGTTTCGTGAAGCCACGGTTCCCAGTAGTAGGGTTAGCTGTACCATCCAAATCACTACTGGTCACATTGAGAGTTTGTTGTGTGTACAAGATTCCGGGCTGCCTGATTGCTGAACCTGCAGTGTCTTGTTTTAACTTTATTGATTCTAGTATGCCTCCAGCAAATTCTCCTGTTCTTTGCCTTGGTGACTTTAACTTTCCTACCATTCAGTGTGGTTCCTCCAGTATATGCGGTCCTGAACTGCCATAGAACTTCCTTGAACTTAATTCGAAGCACTCTCTTTTTCAGCATGAATCCTTCCTAACGTGCTACCGTGTTGGACACAAACCCAGTTGCCTAGATTGGTTTCAAGTAAATCTGAGGAATCATTACCATTACCAATCTGTTAACATAAACCATCACGACCGTATTTTTTTAATCTAGAAGACCGAACTATTCTAAAGCCGACTATACCTTCATCAACAGCACGATTTCATGTATCAACTGGAACTTTGAATTCACAGAACTTAGTGTTGAGGGTACCTTGTCCATTTCGGAAGACTTCCTTTCTAATGTGAGGGAATTACACATCCCTGTTGCTCCCATCTGGAAGGTTGAATCTCGCCCACCTTGGTTTACCCAAAAAGCCAAAGCTCTTGTCAATAAAAAAAAAAGGGCTTGGCATTGGTAACAAACATATTCGACTCCTAACAACCAATCCGTTTTTAAAGCAAGATTCTAGCAAGATTAAAGCAAGCAGCATTCTCTGTGACTGCAATGGTGTTTTGCTTAAGACTAATTTTGAAATCGCTTCGGAATTTAACTCCCTTTCATTCTATTTTCCGTCCTCGGCACCCTAATAGCAGTTCTCCGTTCACCATATGGGTCCATTCCTTGCAGACTTCAGTTTTACATCAGCTGACGTCTTTTTCCTTCTTACTGCCCTAAAAACCTCAACTTCACCTGGTTCTTACTTACACCATCCTTTTCTTATCAAGAACTGTGCTGCCTATCTTTCTATCCCTCTCTCAATTATTTTTTTTTCAAAATGTATTTCTAAAGGTACTTTTCCAGATTTGTGGAAGAGTGCCATTGTCATTCCCATTCATAAAGGAGGTTCCTCCTTATCTCCTTTCAGCTATAGACCCATTAGTCTTTTTCAATTTTTTTTCGAAATTGTTAGAAAAATGTCTACACCTTACCTGACTAATAGGCTAAATTCAAACTGACCTCTACGTAATTCTCAACACGGATTTTGCAAGGGTAGGTCTTGTCTCTCAAACAAGCTTGTTGCTACTGCACATTGGAGTTATTTCAAATTTTCCAAAGCTTTCGACTCTGTTCCCCTCTCAAGTACTTCTTTTAAAACTCCATGCCACTGGTAACTCTGGTTTTCTCAATAGTATCCTCTTCTCTTATTGAAATGACTGTAAGCAGAGGGTTCAATCGCGATCTTCTCATCTGGGCTTCTGTGTCTTCTGGTGTTCTCCAGGGTTCTGTTTTCGGTCCACCTCTTTTTCTTTTCTATATTTTATGACTTACCTGACTCGGTGACTTGCCACTGTCTTCTGCTTGTTGACGACCTTAAACTCTACTCCTTTATCAATTGCCGACGAGATTCCATCCTTTTGCAACATAGGTCAACCAAAATGGGCTCTCTTTCAACTATACTAAATGCAAGGTCCCACATCTTGGGTACAATAATCATTCATAAATACAAATACTCCCTCGGTTCAACTATTCTCCAATCTGTTACCAAAATACGTGATCATGGAACCATGATTGATTCTCAATTAAAATTTCATTCCCAGGCCCTTGGTGCTGCTTCTAAAGCTAGTCGTACTGGTAATTTTATTTTCAAGTATCTCACTTCAGCTGGTCCTTCCATGTTTGTTAAAACTAATTATTACATAAGTACAGGAAGAGAGACAACCACTACGCCGGTTGCCGGTATTTTGTAATTAACTCATACTACGCAAGACCCCATCTCGAATACAGCATCCAAGCATGAAGACGTATTTATCAGAAATCTTTTCAACTTCTCGAATGCACCTTTCGGTATTACACCAAACATTCTGTCTGCCTTTCTGTTCTTCCCTACCACGAAAGGCTATCACGCCTTAGTCTTACTTCCCACAGTACTCGCATTGACTGGGTATCCTTTTTTTGTTTTCAAGATTCTCCACGGCTACGATACTCTCTCGTCTAACATCTTCTTCACCCTTCCTCACTCTAATATTACTAGTGGTCACAGTTTTAAACTGCAGCCTAAATCTATGGAAACTAACACAAAGAAGGGCGTTTTTAACAGAGAGTTGTCAGTCTTGGAATGGATTGCCAGAACACATTGTAATACCTCCAATGTTGATAACTGGAAGTCTTTTTTTTGACAACATATCTCCATTTTAAGATTTGCTTGGGCACTAGAGGCTAATCAACATTTGCCAACACCCCCTTTCAATTAATTTAATTTAATTTTAACTTTGAGGCTTGCTATTACATTACTACAAATTTCTGTGATTAAATTTGTTTTAGCATGTAATCTTTGAACCTTGTGACAAGGAGTATTTTGAAGAAAAAGTTACATCATATAATACACTCACGTTCATATGCTTCACACTCTGTGTGATTATACGTTATACCAATTGAGAAAATATCTTACTTTACTCCATTAAACAGTGATTTATTTAACCAGATTACCAACTGAACCTTTTATTAAATATTTCTTAGTTTAAAGAGGTATATCATGGCTGGCGGTGCGATTACCTGTTTCCTTATTTTCAAAAGAAGTGGGAGTTACTCCTGTATGAGAGCTAAGTTGTCGTTGGCAAGCAAAATTTAGCCACACTTCAGCACGATAATTAAGCACAACGATCCACATGTAGGACTGCAAACCAAAATGAATGAATGAATCAAGGATTATAATGTGAAAACACGCAAAAGGACTAGGAAGGGTACATTGTATCCACCTACACCTAGCCTAGAATAAGAATCCCATAACCCAAGTTCACAATGAATTAATTGTACAATAAGGCAAGACAATCACCATGGTAGGCCTAAAACAATTTTAAAATTTTCAATCATAAAATACGTGTAAAGGAAATAATAATAGCAAGCCAAAGGCTTTAGTCATTTTTAAATATGTGTAAAAGAAAGAAAATAAAAGAAGCCTTGGCTGTAGTCATGTTTCATCACCAAGTCCGTTCTTAAGTCTGTTCTTAAAAATGATTAGGGATGGAGCCATTACCACATCTGGGGTAGTGCATTCCAAACATTAACAACTCTGTGGGAAAAGAAATACCTACAGCAATCCCTTCTAACATTTCCCACAAGAGTTAAGAGGGTTGCCTCTTGTACGGTCACAAAGAAACGATTGCAATCTACACTAGTGAGATTATGTAAAAGTAAGTATGTTAAGTTTAGGTCAATTTTTAATCTCCTTAATTCAAGAGAGTCTAAATTCAATATTTTTAAACATTAGGAATAACTCTTGTTTTTAAGCCCAGGCGAGAACTTGGTGAAACACCGCTGAACCGACTCAACGTGGTCAACATCCTTAACCAAATGCAGTGACCAAACTGGGCTAGCATACTCAAGAATTGGCCTTACAAAAACTCGAAGTGCCCAGATTAAAGTTTTAGCATCGCAGAAGTGAAACAACGTCTTAACATCGCCATTCTTTGCCTAGCAGTTTTTATAATGTGGTTACAATGGGAACTAATTTTTAAATCACTACTGAACCACACATGAAGGTCCTTGACCTCAACAGCATGATCCAATACTTTACTAAGTAACTGACAGTTCATTTTGCTAGTTTTGCCTCCTATATGGAAAACCTTACACTTTGAGCTTGAAATTGGTAACTGCCATTTGTCGGACCAGATTTCAAGAGTTGATAAAGCTGATGTTAAGGCTAAATGGTCCTTTACATGGTTAATATGATTGTAGAACTTAACATCATCAGCAAATTTAGGGGTCTTTACAAGATAGTGCTCGAGCTTCAGATCGTTAATATAAATGAGAAATAGCAGGGATCCCAATATGGATCCTTGAGGTACGCCACTGGTAACGCAAATTTCGCCAGAAATGGCTGATGCCACACAAACGTGCTGTGTTCTGTTTGCCAAGAAATTTTTAATCAATTTAAAAACGTTTCCTTCACTACCAAAATCTTCCAATTTATAGAAAAGCTTGTGGTGTGGTACAGAATCAAATGCCTTAGCAAAGTTAACATCAACTGGATCCCGAGATTCCAAGGCTTTAGACCAATCATCAAGTCACTGAAGCAGTTGAAGAACAGTAGATCTCCCTGGTATAAAACCAAATTGGTCATCAGATAATAAGCTCTTTCTCAAAAGGAAGTTCATTATGTGGTTTCTAACAACGTGTTCATTAATTGTTTATGGTATACAATTCAACGATATTAGTCTATAATTGGATGGATCGGAAGCATTACCCTTCTTGAAGACAGGTGTAACACGTGCTTTCTTCCAACATGATGGAAGTATACCAGCTTTTTAATGATTTATCTATAATTTTTGATAATGGCATACACAATTCAACAGCATACTTCTTATAGAAGGCTGAAGAAAAACCATCGCGACTGATTGCATTACTGTTGTTAAAGTCGCCAAAAACGCACCTAATGGTGGATGGGGAAATAACGAATGGTGCAAACGAATCTGACTCGACAGATGATTGACAATAAGTTATCATTCTTTATTTTCGTAAAATTTCTAGCCAATATCATGTTGAAATTTTCTGCCTTTTCAAAATTATCAGTTATAAATTTATTATTTAAAGTTAAAAGTTTAGTTAAGTTAAAGTTGCTGGAGGTTTGCAGATCTGGTCGAACCTCTGGAAAGGGGACCTTGGTAAAGTCCCCGCCTGGACTGCCGGCCAGGGTAGCGTGAGAGGCTACCATGCTCCTTCAGCGGCTATGGGATGTTTTCTGGCTAATTCTGGACAATCTTTCGGCAACGACGATGATCGGAGGTTACCCGGATCGAATCCCTGGGCTGGCATCTCCTTTTACCAGATTTCTGCTTCTCTTAAAAAAAAAATCTGGTAATGTTCAAAATTGAGCCGGTTGAGCCATACAAGTATTAATTGCTTCGGCTGACATAAGGCTCGTCAAAATTAAAAACAACTATAAATATAAAAAAATGTAGTGGAGGTAAGTGCTGTATAATACTTGTTTTCCTTTTAATGTATTTAAAAAGGGCAGACGGAGTGCCTTCAGAAATGATTTTACGTTCGTTAGTTATTTCATCTTTTTAATTGCATCAGACAAAGTTTTGCAGCACTGCTTATATTGTTTAGAAATACTTTTATCTTTATTGGTTTTTTTTTAACTTAACGCCATAGTTTCTTTTTTTAATTTACAAGAGTCCTTATAACACGAGGATAGCAAAAAGGATCTATTTGCAGAATATTGTTTATGATAACTATTTTTTTTATTGCTACTAATACACCATTGTGAAACAAATTCCGTAATTCAACAACCTCCATGTTATCGTCAGCACCAACCGACCAGTTTTTTAGTTTTTAGATATTCATTTAGTGCCTCATGATCAATAACATTCTTGAACTTTGGAAGATTACGTACTGTTTTTTTTTTTACAGTTTTCGAATTGGGCACAAAACGTACTACATTATGGTCACTTGTACTAAAATGTTCAATCACATTTAAATCGTATACTAGGCGATGACTGTCAACCAATATTAGGTCGAGAATTTTATCGCCACGAGTATAAAGGCTCAGTAACAAGTTGTTCGAAACCCAGCGAGGAAATGCAGTTGACGAACAGGCGTTGGTGGATGTTATCAACTTTCAGGGAGAACCAAATCTATGAATGCCATATTAATATCACCGATAATAACACTTGGTAGTATTTTAGACACATTTTCCTCTAAGAATTTGTTCATCATTGCAATGTTAGGCGTTCGACCCTGCCATTTTCGTATGTAACCATGGATGATGTTAAGAATACCAGGGCCAAAAGCCATGCTTATAGCTTCAAGGTCTGTAGCAGATCTAAGAACATTGCAGGTCAGTTTTTTTTACGAAGACTGCTAGACCACCTGCATTCGAACCTCTATCGCGCCGTATCACACAATATGGTAAATCCCTGACCAACATTGAGTCAGTCACCCATTGATTCAACCAAGTCTCAACTACAAAAATTAGGTCGTAATTTTATGAGGATAAAAGGAGGTACAGTTCTCCCATTTTAAGTTTAATGCTGCTTGCATTTAATAAACAACAGTTTACCCTTTCCAAACAATCTTTTTTGGAATCTGATCCCACGAAATTACTGATAGACTTGGAAGTGAAAGCTGCATAATTTTTGTTGTATACAATTTCAAAGGATTTTTCAAGAGATGAGGTGGCTCCAATTAACTCACGATCTAATTTGCCAATATTATAAGAGTGGCAAACATTATGCATCTTATTAATCATAATTTTTTAAGAAGTAAGAAGAGATAAAATTAAAAAATAAATAAATACCAAAAATAAAGTTCAGAAAAAAAAAATACTTTTTACATTTATATCTAACACAATGGTTTAGTTCCTTTTTTAAAGAAAGTTTCACCACAGAAAAATGGTTATCTAATGCATTTAATAGGTCATTGAATGAGTTAATGCAGTTTATAGTAGCTATAGTTAGGACCCATTTACCCAGTAAACTGTCAAAGGCTTTTCTCAGCCAGATATTTAATGAAAAAGTGCTGGTAAAACTGTCGTTTCTGCAATGACCTAGAGTGTTTTTCCTGTAATGATGCATCAATATTCCTGTCAAAATGCACTCAAGACAACGATAGAAGGTTTAGGTTCATACCTTTTAAATATAAAAACAACATACGTTTGGTAGTAAGTTCTCAATAAAATATCAGTCTACCACAATCCTTTTATACAATGGTTTAAAAATACAAGAAACATGGAAAAAGAATTACTTTGTCTTTCGTCTTTGAATTACTGAAGGCTTAAAATTTGAATTTGGTTTTGGGCTGAATTCTCCATGTAGAATGGAGGTTTTATCAAAAACTGGTAGATGGTTCCAGATTTTTCTGTGTTGAACAAAACTGATATGAGCATTGTTTCTGTGGTTTTCGTCAGAGCTATGGCAAGATAGCTCTCTTTTCGGCGATAATGTTGGCTCGTTGACAATTTGTTTAGGGGATCCCACAGCAGGATTGTGATAGTTGTGTACCGCATCATTCATTTCAAGAAATGTTGTTAGAGGAAGAGCAGCTTTGCAACATGTGCCGAAAGGTGATAGATTTCTTGCACATTAAGTTGTATTCAACAGGTCTTTGAAGGGCTGCGTTAACGCTGTTCACTGGAAGAATGGTAAGAAGATCTTACCTGAATAAAGTTGCATATTCTTAGGTCGCTTAAACCATTCCAGATTTACGATTCATTCAACAACAGGTTTGGGGCAGCCTCTGGATACGCATTAGTGGCTGGAGGAAGTTGAAGTTTTTTTTGTTGTTGTTTGAAGGTGTGTTAATAGACAAAGAAACGTAGAAAAATTGCATCTCAAAACGAGAATTCAAGTTTTAAATATAGCTCATTTAAGGTTTGTCGAATCTTAAGAACAAACATAGCGTACGGGCATTTAGAAAACAGTCCTCAATTTTCCACTACAGCAAGAAACGTTTTCTTTTGCCATAAATCGGAGCTGCGATATTAAAAATCGAGCAATGAGATGATAAACTAACTGTGCTCTCGTTAACAGGAGAAAAGCAACCACCATATTATTAACCAACTAAGGGCGGGTTTGTGTAACAATAATTTTCTCACTCACTAGATTTTACTTGGTTAATACTAAATCTGATGGCTGATTCTCTCCATTACTGGAGAATGTGGCTTTCGAGTAGTCTATACATATATAGTAACCATAGTAAAAACGCAAACGCATATTTTCTCTTCACCCTCACGACATGACGTACGATGCGTGCAACATGACAGCATCGATTTACTACAACAAAAAGACATTTTTACTTTAGCACAAGACGACGGACTGATTTCTGAATGCTGGCATTCGATGGTTTGTCCTCGATTCGATAACCCCGAAATGTTGGACTTTGAATTCTACCTGCGTCTGATTGCTACCAGAAGCTGTTCTTTGCACGAGAATAGCTGATTTCGGAAATAGCGTGACATGACAACAATGTTGTAGCAATGATTAAAATTACTGTTGCACTTTGTTCTTTATCCTTGTGTTTATTCATAATACATTTAATTTGTTATCTATTACCGCATTCATTTCTTAGAAATGGGAAACTACAACGGTTAATAAACGGTTGACGGTTGACTAGCAAATAAATAAATAAGGGTTGACTAGCAAAAGCGTTCGGCAAGTGAGACGTTTTCGTTGCCTAAACTATGCAACAAGACCATCTTGCTCGCCAACCGCTATTTGCTAGTCAGCCATTATTTATTTACGATTCGTTTCCGGTTTCTACTAAATGAATGCGACAATACATAACAAATTAAATGCATAATAAATAAAAACAAGGATAAAGAACAAAGTACGACATTAATTTTAAACATTGCTACAACATTGCTGTCATTTACGCTATTTCCAAAATTTGCTATTCTGGCTCAAAGAGCAGCTTCTAGCAGTGATCAGACGATGGTAGAATAAATAGCTGCTCGCAGCGACAATTCAAAATTTAACATGGCGTCCATTTCGTGGTTATCGAATCGAGGACAAACCATCTAATGCCGGTATTCAGAAATCAGTCCGTCGTCTTGTAATGCAGCAAAAATTGTTTTCTTGGTATCATAAATCGATACCGTCATGTGCACTCATCGTGCATCATGTCGCAAAGCACAAGGAGAATATCTGCGTCTGCATTATTGCCATGGTTACTACGTACAGACAAATCGTGAGCCACACTCGCGGGCAAAGGCGAGAAGCAGATAGCAAATTTAGTATTAACCAAGAAAGAGTTAGTAAGCGAAAAAACTGTCGTTGTGTAAACCCACCCTAAAACTTGTGAGTGAAACACTTTATGCTGAAAGATCGTCTCACAAATGCGCCCTTTTACTTGTCTTGATTCAAAGAGCTTAGCTGTTAGTTCACCGCCTTTGACTCATTGCAATCCACATCTGACTTGCATTTAAGAGTTTGTTTCACGATCAAGTTAAATGTAGTCAGTTTATTTCCCTTGCTTATCTCACCTCCACGCTGATGAACGTACACTTGAAATGGGTGCACTCTAAAACTTATTACGGGAATTTTTCACACCGAATGCCGGAAACACTTTTTTCTAAGTGTTGACAGACTGTGGAATGATCGACGTGGCGAGTTGGTGACAACTGTCACATTAAATTATCTTAAAACGAAATTATGGACTGTAGATTTATCCAAATACCTGGTTCTTTTTGTGTTTTTTTTTTACACTTTTGTTTTTTTACATCGTTGTTATTGTTTCAACATTGTTTCCACCATATTAGCTCTCTGTATTGATAATGGTTGCCGCGTTTCTGTTTAGTTAACTTCATTCAGACCCCAAAAAATTATTTTGTTAGTTTTTATTTTACTACTTTTTTACATCTGGGTCATGTTTTTAGTTGCTTAACAACCTTGGGCTGGTCGTTAGTGATTCCAGGGGTCACCTCATACTTGTGGGCTGCTGCCCATAAATGCTTTGTTATGATTATTAATATTATTATTATTACTAATTAAGTTGTCAAAAAAACACCTACCATGATAATAATCATTAAGATAGACACAATACCATAACCGTAATTCTGCAAAAGAAGAAAAACAATCATAAAACAAAAAATTAATAGGATAATAGAAAACATTAAACACACTACATTACAAACTACCGAAGTCATGGTGCAGTGGAGTTGTGAACTGCTTGAGTAGTGGCCAGTAGTTTTTCTGATGTGATTAAGCTTATAATAGAACTGAATCGTGGTTAAGAGTAACTAGTAATAGTGGTTCGTAATCTTCAATAAAATGTAAATAGAATGGATTCCATGTACAATTGTACATTTATAAAAGACGTCCTCCAATATTCATAACGACATACGAAGCAATTCACACTAATTCTGCTGAAGGAAAATCTGATAGTACGTACGTTGTGACTTTGCCTTTAATCGTGGTTACAATTTCCAGTAACTCTTTCGAAATATGCACGAATTCGTAATAGACCTTTTGTAGTAAGAGATTTTAAAAGTTAAAAAAATAGGTTTTGCATTTTGTTGTAATAGTGTTACGTTAATCATGCTGCGCTAATTAGGCATTAACTATTAAGCTATTGATGACGTTTGTTATGTTATCACTTTTGGGGAGTGATGGTTTTGATGTTGAAGGAAGCTGTGGGAAGATTCCCTACTGGAATCGCCCACTGGCATGTTTTACCAAGTAAAGTTCACAGTTCAACTTACCTGAAGTTACATCCGTGTGTCGAGGTCGTATTTCATCACATTTGGTAGCAGAGCATCGTTTTGGAAACCTACCTGGCCGAGTGGGGTATCAAGCATCTCTATTCCGCCCCTTTCTCGCCGCAAACGAACCCATTCATGGAGAGGAATTTCCAAAGTGTTATACGTAAAGCAACTACATTGCTTGAGCAGAGCCACCTACCAATGCGATTTTCGAGATATGCTGTGGAAACAGTAGTTTATTTGCACAATATCATGCCAACGCGGTGACTTTATGCAAAACAACAACAAACGCCCATGGGTCGCTGGGCCCCCACCCGCTACCCCTCTTCGTGTAGACACATGTTTTCGGCTGCTTGGCGTACTATACACTACCAGTCCACCAACGTGTGAAATTCAACCCCACGTGTAAACGAGCTATCTTCCTTGGCTATGCCAATCGCAGTATCGGTTTTTAAAACCTCAAGCCTAATCACAGCAAAAACAGATAAAAACCAGGAG
>JAHWFP010146722.1:81919-99794 GCA_023313725.1 Lithobius niger
CTAGGTCACAAGTTACACTACGTCGACACAGTTACAGCTTACTTATTCGGGAAAATTTCTCGAACCGTGGATCTGACTCAGCCTCAAGGACACGTCGTTCAAGCCCCATTGTCAAGAATTAGTCTGCCTTCTGGATAAATCCCTATATAGCTTGGCAGAATCTGGCAGGAATTGGTTCCAGTGTGTTTCACACATTCTTTTACAAATAGGACTCACACAATCGAAGTACGATCCATGCGTTTTTCGACAAATATCTGGTAATAATACTCTATTTCTGTGCCTCTTTGTGGATGATAAAATGATCGGCGTATGAAAGCTTTTTGACATCGCTTCAAAATCATCTCGAAATTGTTGACGTTCACGGATAAAAATATATCGGATACGAAATTGAATATCTTCCCAACCACATTACCATCTCTAATTCCCCCTACATCTGAGATAAACTCATCTATTTCGGGCTCAAAAACTTAAACCCTGTTAAAACTATCTCTTTAACTTTAAAACCCCTACGTGAATGTACAGAATCTTCGCCTGTCAATCGAACACCTTGTCTCGAAATGCTAGGTTCACTAATGTACTTAGGGAATCAAACAACACCAGACATTCTTTATAATGTTGTCCAACTCGCTCGATCCTCGACTGACCCGAGAGTTGCCCACCTGACACCCCTGAAAAGAATTGGGCGCTACTTGAAAAATACCATCGATTGGAAGATATTATTTCGGTACAGATATCACACATCTTCGGTGCTACTGCCATGCTTCATGGGACTCCGTTGGTAATAGCAGGGGAATCACGGGATTACTAATTAGCCTCGGTCCCTCTCCCATTGTTTGGATCAGTAAAACCCATGGATTAGTGGCTCACTCGAGTTGCGAATCTGAATAACGGCGATGTATGAATTAGTAAAAGAGAT
Organism: Lithobius niger; assembly: GCA_023313725.1. Classification (NCBI taxonomy): domain Eukaryota; kingdom Metazoa; phylum Arthropoda; class Chilopoda; order Lithobiomorpha; family Lithobiidae; genus Lithobius; species Lithobius niger. The sequence continues at coordinate 82,836 of JAHWFP010146722.1, forward strand.
GACATGTTTTCGTGGACTATTGTCAGAATTGTCTCCATCAATGCTTAGTTACCCCATCCCAGTTCATAAAGACTCCAGGTCTGCTATTGACTTGCTAGTAAATGGGGGTAGTTCTCAATCTCACCACTACTCAAGAAAGGTGCACTATATTAGGGATGAACTGGATCGAAACAACATCCAGTTGACCTTCTGTCCCAGTGTTGGGAAGTTCATATCTTAAACCGATTTTGACTTATTTGCATGTTCGCATTAACCAATGGTGTCACTTGCTATGTAGGCCTGGATAGTAGGAGGTAGTGGTTAGTTGCCACCCGTAACGTTTCGTGGGTGTGTTTTGGGGATGACAGCTATGTTAAGCTTACCAAAAAGTTTATTTTGGTTTTGGCTTTGTGTTTGGAGTTAAGGTGAAGTTGTATGCCATTTGGTGTTCAATGAATAATTATGATTTCATATATGTTGATATATCACTTCCTGCATGATTATGAGAGGGGAATGTTGTAATAGCGTTAGGTTAATCATGCTGCGCTAATTAGGCATTAACTATTAAGCTATTGATGACGTTTGTTATGACGTTTGTTACTACTGTTGGGGTAGCAATATTGTTGGGGAGAGTGATGGATTTGTTGTTGAAGGAAGCTGTGGGAAGATTCCCTACTGGAATCGCCCACTGGCATTTTTGACCAAGTAAATTTCATAGTTCAACTTACCTGAAGTTACATCCGTGTGTAGAGGTCTTATTTCATCACATTTTTTAAGTGTTATGCAATATTTTTTAAAGATTATCTTAACAAATATTAATTGTATAGGTCTAGATATTTATTTCTGGCAACAGCACTTTAGATTTTTAAAAACAATTTTACTTTTGTAAACTTCGACGTGTTATATTGCTTTTAAAATTAAACTAAAAAGCTTTTAATCAAATATGTATTGAGTTTTAATTGTAGAGATTTTAATTATATGTAAATTTAGTTTTACTAACAGCACTTTGGATTTTTCGAGACGAATGCAAATTTGACACGCACAAGTTCACTTTTGAAATCCTACCTAGTAAAGCTTTTCAAAAAATTATTATTATTTGTGAGTTCGATTACTACCGTTGCAGGATAATGTCATATTGGTCATATTGGTCATATTGGCTTAATAGAGCCAATTAAGATTCCTAAGTGGTGTTGTTGTCCTTCTAGTATTCAATAATCACCGAGTTCTTCTCATGTACATATTCCTTCATTTGGTAGCAGACAATTAAAAAGTCCATCAGACCAATGATTTCCTCCTCAGCACAAGTATCCCGAAAAGAACCATTGTAAATGTGAACCAATTCTGAAGCAAGAGCTTTTCTACATTATTTTTACCTATGAGCACACGTATTTTTACTCTTTTTGTATTCTGTTTTTTTAGAATCGCGGTTTATATTCTTGGAATATGACAACCGCCAATTCTGTTGACTTTTACTAATAATGCATTAGAATATCCAATGGATCAAACTTTCCTATCTAGTATGGAGAAGTCGTTAATCATTTAATACAGGAAGGGCATCATTTAGCCCTTACCACCACCTGTCCAGCCGCGTACATCCTTCAAGAAAAATGAAATGCTTGGGACATAAGGAACAATTTTGCCCATAATTTCTTCACAAAGTGTCTCGGCAACCAAGAGCTTATTCACTAATTAGATATGCCCATAGCTAACGAAGTTAATAAGTCTCCAAACACACTGTAACACACAAAATCACGAAATTCAGCTACCTAGCTCACATGCCTTGCATATGATGTCTGAAGAGATGACTAAATTATCAGGCAAGTATCAAAATATATGGCACCAATGCCAAAATGCAGGTCGAAATTCGATTACTGAAAGCATTATCTAATATTCCCTTATGAGGAATTCGACATGCTCGCATGCCTTGAACAACGTCCGATTCATGGCTTTTGTCGTTAACCACCATCTCCCATCCTGGCCTCGTTGCATCATAACAGTCAGATTACTTACACTCTATGCCACGCAAGAGACGTGAACCCCAACGAACATTACCAACAAATTTTACTCTCTCAGATCCAGACATTAAACTCCCCATCCAATCGAACAAGTTACAGCACCAAGCGTAATGTGCCTGGTGAAAGCATTTTAAACATGACAAATCAACTTGTCGCATCAAACAAGAGTATTTACGGAATCAGTAGAGTCCTCTCTCGGCCTCCCAACAGAATCTTCCCCCACAGTAAGAATAAACCCCTTCCCTGACCTTAGAAACCACCGTTCGCATAAACCAAAGTTATGTCATGTGCAACTGTGACTTTGATTCTTTGTGTTAGGAACATTTTCCAAAAATTGATTCTGAAGAAGAGGAACAACCAACGATGTTGAAGCTTACTTCCACTACTCCACAGGATGCTCCGAGGGAAAAATTCGACACAGCACTTACCGTTTGCAGTCTTCATACTGCTTTTCTTGCTGCAAGGGAATACCTTGCGCTGGATAGGGGCACAACCAGCTACGCCACCTGCAGAGACGATTGGTTCACCAAGAACAAGACAGTTTTGACAAAACGATACTTAGCTTCCAAGAACCAGCTTCACTACCACGAAGCAAGGTACAATGCGTGTTGACACATCCTTTATGATTCTGTCAAACATGAAGATCTGCCGGTATGGCGACTCTGCACGATCGATTGGGCCACCATCTACTGAACTCGTGCAGAAAATTAAACACTAATCACTTTTACACAGTATCCACTTTAGCGAACCACCCAAGTCACCTTGTGGTATGTGTATTACCTACAAGAGTCATCGCATACCTTACACTAAGGTGGTGCACGTTTGTTCCACATGCAATTCTTTAACTTACCCACGTTGATCTTACAAGGCCCAACTGTGTACCGACGTGTGGAGAAGATCATTTTCTCTTAATGTTCATCGACGATTATTCCAGGGGGGCTTCCCTTTCCTTTTAGTCCAGAAATCTCAATTCTTGAATGCTGTCTGTGCCTTTCTGCTCCAGTGTAAGAAAGACATGTCTCACCTCCTCGTAACATTCAATGCTGAAATGAGCCTATTTGGAAATCATCTGAACTCTACTACACGTGGGATTAAGCATCTCTATTCTGCCCCTTTCCCCCTGAAACCACATTTTCCCTGCTCATGGAACAGAATTTGTAGAAAATTATAGGAAAAGCCCTCCACTTTTAAGGCATGGTTTTCTTTCCATCAAGGTTTGGCGTTTCACTGTCGAAACATCCTGTTATTTACATTACATCCACCCCCAAAAAATCATCATTTTGGTAAGTACTACAAGCCTCTATGGGAAGATGGGCACTGGAACGATATACCTCTTCAGGACGACATATCCACACCTTCGACAACTTATACGTGTTGTCTCATATACTATGGTCTGCCCTCGGCAGAGCATGTGATGTTCCACTAATTTACCAAGTGTGCAATATTTCTCCGACATGCACTCAAAGGATCGGGTTTTGACTTTTACATCTTGAGAGCCAACAATTAAATGTGCCGGCAGACATACTGTTTGATGAACGCATTGTGGTGGCGACGTTTTCACCAGCATGTCCACCAGATCCAAGCCCTATCAATATCACATCACCTATGAGTCTCCATCCCATCACCGCCCTGATCAGCCTATAAATGCTGATCATATAACACCAGAAAATACCGTTGTTTATTGTCACATCATTCCAGAGGCCGTCAGCCTGGCACTACGATACGAAAACATTTATGGTAGAGCGACACACGGCCGAGTGCATCACCAACATCATGTTACCGCTTTGAACATAGAATCAGCATTGAACTCACTCGATGATGCAATTGAGCTTCTTGTGTTTTTACATCATATCCATGGGCTTAAATCTGTACTGCCATCCCAGACATTCAAAGATGTCATAACCTCCCCAGAAGCTGATGGTAGAAGAGTGGCCATGCATACTAACTGGACACGATAGCTTCCTACAAGGTCTGGAGTCTTGTTCCCAATCATCCAGGTGAGAAGATTATCAATTCTAAAAGGGTGTTTACTCATAAACTCAGTCTTGATGGGTCATTGAGCAAACTGAACACTCATTTATTGGCTGCAAGGACACTGGAGCGTGATTATTTAATCGTAGATTTCCTAACAGGCAGCAGTTCACCGGTCTGCCACGTTCTTGCACTTTCAGCCTACACCCTTACTATTACATTACACCCCATGCACTATAATAGACACCACAACCGCCTATTTATTTGGTCTCGTTACCTGCACAGTTTATCTTTCTCAGCCTCCTGGCAACGAAACGTCAGAAAGAGTAGAGAGACTGTTAGTGTGTCTTCTGGACATATCGTTGTGTGGATTAAACTAATTACGATGCAACTGGTACCAATGTGTGAGCGATATATTCTGTCAACTGGGATCAGTCAAATCAGAATACGATCCCTGTGTCTTTGTCCAACGATCGCGTGATACTTCCTTGTTCCTTAGTTTTTTCATTGGTGACAAACTTTTGAGTTGTAAAGCAGGACCAATCTATAAAACATTTTTAACATCTTTGCAGAAACACCTTGAGGTTGCTGAAGTTCATGACCAGAAGTATACAGGTGTGTCATTGAGCAGAACACAAAATTATACAGCCTTATCAAACTCGAAAGACTATTTTTGCCTTACAGAAGACGACTGTCTCTGCACTGCTCAAACCACTAGATGACTGTACGGACTCAGTACTCGTAGAGATAATTACCTTTTTTGAAAGACTTCGAGCATTAATGCTCTTAGTAATTCAGACTATGAGGCTATTTTGTTCAATGTGGTCCAGATCGCAAGAAAATCCACTAAGCCACATTTACCCAATATAACTGCGCGTAATGGAACAGTCATCCATGTTGGGTTTCCTGTATGACTCAGTTCTGCGACATTAGTTCAAACGTATGTAAATGTTGCCAACACAGTTATTTTCTAATTTTTTCTTTCGTGGGAGATGATTTTGCGTCATTAACTCTAACCTGAGCAAATGTTGCATATTGTATTCTTAACGGGTCGCACGAAATACCGGAAGAATTTTTATTCCTTTAAGAGCATTTGGCGCAACTTAAAAGGAACCATGACCAGAAGATTTACTATCAATTACATAACATTGATTCATTGCACAGTTATTGTGATGCATCCTGGGAATCCAGCACCGGCAGTAAGGGTGTGGAATCTAATCAGCTTGGGATCCACGCCAATAGTATGATCCAGCAAAACCCAATAACTTGTAGCAGACTCTAGTTGCAAAGATGAGTTTATTTCGTTAGTTGTTGAGTGATTTTTTCCCATTTTTGATTTCTCTTCCGATTCCCATACACAGGGTGTTCCAAAAGTCCCAGACAGGCTTAATAAATTTTGAACGGATGAGAATTGAAACTTCCACCTTTGCGAACATCGGTTGGATTGAGGGTTCTATCTTTTGTCATAAGAGACATCGCAGTCCCCCCCATGGGGGCCCCAGGGGGCGCAACTCAGTAATTTCAAATGGGAAGGAGGGTCGAGTAGCACGTCAAATTAAAACCCTTAACGAACTGAGAAAAATGGTGCAAAGAAAACGTCGCTACGTTGCTCCATTCAAAATTGGCGCCCCATCAAAGTTCGAAATAGCACTTTGCATTGGATGCATTTAGGTCACTAGGAAACTATTCAGATATGTTCACAACATGACAGAACGTTCCAGATGAATAAAATGAAAGACAAACGTAAAAAAAGAGTAGCAACGTTGCGGTCCCGCATTTTTTTTTGGGGGGGGGGGGAGGGGGGAAGGGGGGCACAGCGCTTAAAATATTGACAGTGGCTACACTAAAGAATTTCAAATAGTAAAGGAGGTTCGAGTGGCACGTCATATTAAAGCTCTAAACGAGCTGCGAAAAATGGTGCAAAGAAAACGTTGCTACCTTGCTCCAATCAAAAATGACGCCCCTTTAAAGTACGAACGTGACACAAATTTCTCTAAGTCTGTTCCAGGGGGATAAACCTAAAGTTACATTACAATAAGACAGGGTTAAAGCCCCTTACTTTGGGACACGAGGTACGATAAACTGTACGAGCAAATGGATGCACGAAAGTATAAGGGTCCACGAAAATATCAAGCTTTATTGTGGCAGTGATTTGTCACTTCAGTATATCAATGGCCCTCTTTTAAAACTACCTTCAAGTTTCATCATGTTGCTCTCCTGAATGCATATTTTTCTTTTGAGATGCATTTTATCGATGTGGCCACAAATCCACTTATGACTTTATCCACACGTTTGCATTGTCACCATTTTGGAAGGAAGCAACGTAGCGACAATTTCTTTTCGCTATTTTATTTGCTTGTTAAGATCTTTACTAAGAGGTGCAGCTCGATTCCCCCCTCCCATTTGAAACTTTTGAGTTTAGCCCCAACCAAGATTTTGTTTGGCCTGCCCCCTTCCGGTCCCCTCCCCAAACAAAAAAATGCGGGACCTTAATATTGCCACATTTCTTTTACGTGTGTTATTTAGTTTATCCATCTGGAACATTCCGTCACGTTATTAACATATCTGAAAAGTTTTCTAGTGGCGTAAATGCTTCCAATGCAAAGTGCTATTTCGAATTTTGATGGGGGCGCCATTTTTGCTTGGAGCAACGTAACGACATTTTCTTTGTGCCATTTTTTCAGCTCGTTAAGGGCTTTAATATGACGTGCTACTCGACCCCCCTTCCCATTTGAAATTATTGAGTTGACTCATTAGGGGCCCCCATGAGGGGGATACTGCGATATCTCTTATGCCAAAAGATAGAACCCTCAACCCAATCGATGTCCCCAAAGGTGCAAGTTTCAATTCTAATCCGTTCAAAAGTTATTCAGCCTATCTGGGACTTTTGGAACACCCTGTATACCTATTCAAGATCAGATATTAGCCTGGTGATTAACGAAGGGAGTGTGCAATCCCATCACTATCTACACAGGTGAACTTTGTGCGTGTGGAAATTACAAATAACGACATCCATTAGGTATTCTGTTCAAGCGTTGATATGCCTGCAAACCCCCTTACCAAAAACATGGACGATGTCAAGATTGACTGAAATGATGCAACTGTATTTTGCTTTATCTCAGTTGTTTCAATTTTGGTGATGACTTTACATTGACAACTGTTACCTGTCATGTGTGTTGATTGTTTTGAACGGTGGGCCTTTTAATTTTCAGAAGAAAAGTTTGTCTCCTAGTTTTTATTTTATTTCAATGTTAATTTTGGGTAAATAAGTTTAATACGATTATTTAATTCACTATAACTGCAACATTATAAGGACCGGTCATTATTAATGGACGGGGGGGGGGGGGCAGCTGGAGGAATGGAAAATGTGACCACCAAATTTTCGATGACCCCTCTTTCGAGACACTGAAAAAATCTTAATCCCCCACTGGAGGCCCGAAAATAATGCGACACCCCACCCCCCCCCCCCCACAAAAAAATGCACTTTTCATATACCTATTGAGACTGGCTGCAGATGATTCCTGTAGCCAATATTAGTGCTGTGGCCAAATAAGGTAAATAGCTCTCTACATTGACATTTACCACATGTCTCGTTTTTAACGAAAATACACTTTGGGTTAAAAATGTTCGAAAAATGTTACTTACACCCATCTGTTGTCGAGATTCACACAATAACTATGATGAACACACTGTTTGCTTGTACGCCCATATCCATAACATAGTCAGCACCTAAAAAAAACAGATGAATCCAAAAAAAACCAGGTACCAATGCTTTTCTAGAAAGGTCTTTGTAAAAACTGTACTTGCAGTAAAGGTACTAATAGTTTGAATACCATGTAAACACTTCATGGGAAGCCTGGGGGACTTCCCCCCAGAAACTGAGGCGTTTTTAGAAATTTAGACTGCTGAAAGTGCCATTTTTGAGGTCCAAAACTGACTTTTTCTCCTAGTTGGTCACTGTTTTTGACCCCCCTCTCTTGATGGGACGTGAAAATTTATGACCCACCCCTCAAGAGGGTCCAAAAACTTCATGGTCTCCCCACCCCCCGCCTTTGATCCCCCCCCCCCCCCCCGGCGATAAATAATGACTGGTCCCTTGAATGTTGGGTTTGATTGTTACCTTTGCTGGGTAAGGCACATCGTTTTAAGGCTTGTGATTGTGGTAGTATTGCTGGTCTACAGTTATGTTGGAAACGGATCTTTCGTAGGCTTAGATGTTACCGTTGCCTATTCATCAGTGAAACGCAGGTAAATCCACGAAGTTTCGCCTTAGCCCAATAAAGCATTTCGGTTCATCAAGTGTGGCTGTCGTCATATTTCTAGTGTTTAACGACCAAGGACTTTCTCTGCACGTAGACGTTCCCTCAATTCTTGTTATTACTGCATTATTATTAATACGGATCTTTATTTTTAAGTTGTGCGTGGTTACAAGTAACAAGACTCTTTACTGAGACGCACTACACCTGCCATGACGCTACTACAAAAGGTAGCAGTAATGCTTTGAAGTGTTTGACCATTACGCAAAAAAAAAAAAGAGTTATTTTTAACACAGACAATGATAATTTCTCTCGTTTTTATTCCGTAAAAACAGATTTATTTTACCTATGAAGCGTGATCAGGTGATATTGCGGACATTTCTAAGCAATATGTAAGCAGTCACTTCAGTTGATAACTAATTGCAAAATGTAAGGAGTTTCCGAATGATGGTATTCCACTAAATTTGGTGTGTAAGATTTGTATTGTGTTGCAGTGCTGACTATAACCATCAAGTAATAACTGCAAGTTAAAAGCACTACACCAGCCACTACAAAACTGAAATATTAGTTTTAACAAGCGAAAGAACTTAAGCTACATTTACTTTTTGAAACGAAGCCTGTTTAGAAAATAAACCTTTTATTTAATAGTGTTTTTGCCTTTGCATATGAAAAACAATTGGTTTGTTAATTTGTAATACATTTAGAACAAATTTTAAAGAAATGAAAAGAGGCTGACATAGTGTTTGGCAACAGAAATTCAGATCAAATAAAAGAATTTATCGATATAATAGTTGCTAGAGAATCAATGGTTAAAAAATAAGACGTAATAGTTTAATAGAAATTGATGGTTTTTCATACCTTGATTATCATAAAGAGTAAGTACTGCCGTTTCGATCCCAACTTGTAAAGCAAACTATACGTTACTGTTGTGCGTTGCAGTTTGATCAATGATCATGAAGGTAACAATCAAAAATTTAAAAAGTAGCCAACGCGTTTTGTATTGTAATACCAAACATAAAGACAGTTTAGGTCAAGGTGAGCTGCTAACAAGGTTGTGGTCGTCTTGCAGAATATACTATTTTAAATCTCCAAGAAATTTTAACCATTTCCATAACATGACATTCGCCTAATAAAATTACTCCAGCGATGATAAGAAATTTTTACGAGATGTCACCAGATTTCACCGGTTTTTACAGTTTTTTTTCTTGACATGCGTTACTAAACCTCGCTTTTAAAGGTTCATTTTTTTTTCAACTGATTCCATGAGAATACAAGTAGAAGAAGTTCATTTTTAATTCGCACGAAATGTCAAGTTTATATTCCTAGCTCCACCAATGTGTAGACTTGGTCTATTTGTCAAAAATATATGCAACTGGCGACTACAGTGGTAATTTCAGACATCTTACACGGGAAAGAACACATTACCACTAACGGAGAGTTCTTCTTAAATTTTCGGTGGTTTATCCAAGTACCTTCGTCAGAAATCCACTCAACAAAACGGCACAAACTTTCCTCAGCTCACACGGCGACATCGTTCATTGTGAACCAGGCGTTAGAGCTGTATCACCACTGATACAGATCAGTGGTATACAGCTCTAGAACGTGGTTCAAAATGAATGACGTCGCCACGTGATGTGAGGAAAGTTTGTGCCGTTTTGTTGAGCGGATTTTTGACGAAGGTGGTCGGATAAACCACCGAAAATTTTAAGAAGGCCTTTGTTGTTCTCTGTTAGTGGTAATGAGTCCTTTCCCGTGTAAGAAGTTGGTCTGTTTGTGTTTTCAGAGGTTCAGATCAGTTCGGAATGCAAGTAGATCAAGTCCTTAAAAAAAAAACTCCAACTTTAGCAGGCGATTATTTGCAACAATGCAAAAAAGGACTTGGTCTACTTTTATTATCAATATCATGTACATCAAGGTTGGCAGTGAGCACAACGTTGGTAAAACTATTTCAAGAGTTCACTTAAGAATATACTCTGACTTTCCTGGCATGGGTCAGTGGAGGTTTCCCTTTGCATCCGTGCTAAAGGTAACTGAAGTGTTCGATAAATTCGCCGTTGCATGTAACTGAAGAGGCCAAACGACCGATGTTTGAAACGGGAAAATCAAATTTGGAAACTATAGTTGGTACAGGGCGTCGCAACTCTAGTAATGCTCAATATTAACTACGTTAAATTCTTTCATAAAAAAAAAGGTAGAGCTTCACGTAAGCCAGAAAAACGATCCATCACTCCGGCTCATTACCAACAATACCATTTCATGGAACTTACCGAATCTTTGATAAAAACTTCGATTGCTGCCTCCAGGTGAGCGATAATAAAAATCATACAGAAATTCAACCACAGACCAATGCATAAAATTTTATCCTACAATGAATGAACGTTTGTATTAAATTATTACAATTCAGCTATACACCAAGGCGAGAAACTTTACCCTACAGTGAAGATCTCAATAACTTAGCCAAGCGAGGATTCCTTAGATTTATTAGTCCAGTATTATTATATTTACAGGGCAAAAGCATATATGATTTCTGCCTTGTGCTCAACTTTTACGATTTCTGCCCTGTGCTTAATTTAGCCTAAACGATTTCTGCCCTGTGCTCAACTTATACGATTTCTGTCCTATTCTCAACTTAAATTATTTCTACCCTGTGCTCAACTTATGGGATTGCTATTCTGTGCTCAACTTATACGATTGCTTCCCAGTGCTCTCTTGTAATTTCGGTCACCTCCTAAAATACTTGAGGTAGGAATTTCAGCATTTTTTATGCACGAAATCTCCCTTTGTCATAAAATTTCAACGAGACCAGAACAAAATTCCGAAAGCTATCATTTACCACACAGACAAACACACAAACACAAAAAAAGACATACTCTACAAAATTAAAATTTTCAGGGTACGTGAGCAGTGATGGTTTCAACTTTTTCATGCCGTCAGTGTTAGGTAAAATTTTGAAGATGATAAGGCGATGCTATAGTCATTTACAGGTGATATGCAAAGTTCGACATACATAGATGCATGACTAATTCTTCAAATACAAGGCATTTCAAAGAGAAAAAAATCTGGTTAATAAATTATTTTTCGACCAGGGTGAATTTGGTTATGCCATTTGGATTATAAGGTTGGCTCCACTTACAATTAGGTTTGATTTTACTTGCAATTGCAATATCACCTTGAATATAAAACAAGCTGGAGGGATTAAAACAAAAAATATCTGATAATACCATACATGGTCAATTATCATACGTAATATCCCAAGAGATAAAGAAATTATCGACAATTTTTTTCAACTCGAGTGTTTTGCCCATACTCATGAGTGCTATTCAGGCAGAAATTTATTTTTCGAGTGGGAAGCACAAGGGAAATAATATCGGCCAATAAATAGCATGACTGAGTTAATGGGGCTAAACACAAGTGGTGAAAAAAAAATTGATAATTTCTAGTAGCTCGTGGGGATGTAGACAGAAAATTTCTCGTTATTCTGCACTCTATCAATCTGTTGTTTGCGCTTCTTCATTCAACGCTTTCAAATCATGCTATGACGTTCTAGTTGCTTAACTTCTTTGGATTTTATTTTGGGGGGAGGGGGTGCTTCGTGCACCGTCAATCTCTATGTCTATTTCTGATTCTAAATTGCTCAGAATTTTAATAGATGGCGCGCCGATTCACGCCACCGCCAGGAATAAAATGGATATTCGCTACCGTCGAAGAATGTCTTAAAACTCTGGTTGGAAATAGATGGTAAGTAAATCTATTAACTATTGTAAACAAAGTTTTTTCCTAAACAATTCCGCAATAATAAATAAATACACTGGATAATTTAACTTTGATCAAACTGCAGAGGATGTAAAAATCAAATAGTACTACAGTGAAGTAGTAACTTACACAACGGAGCTTTGAATTTGATGCTAGATTACATGATTAGGCCCAAGTTACGCAAACAACGGTGCAGAGCATACTTCGAAAGAAATAATAATAACAATAATTTCTCCACATAGAGGTGGAAGGACTACGGAATGTTGTTAACCGCTGATACCGAGCCAAACTAAGAGAAAAGGAAAAGATACCATTATAAACCATAATAGACTCCTTTGGTAAATACTGACGCTTCAGGAATTTGTTGAGATTTTCCTGTTTAAGCATACAGCAAAATCCCTGAACCGTAGGCTGGTCTACAGTTGTTGCCTTAAGGGCATTCCAAACATTTACGACTATAACGGGAAAAAAAGTTTAGACGGCAGGTAGTCCACACAGGCTGGCAAGCAAGCTTCCAGCTATGACCCATGCTACGCCGTTATTTCTAAGGCCATAATATGTAGCATAAGGACCCCCTGTATGCCAGTGCTATGATGCTTGTAGCATCTTCTAGCTATTGTAGAGTTGTTAGTCACACCCTATGATCCTCATATGTATGTAGTATGTGCTAAGTAGTGCTAGTGCACTAATGATATGTAATTGATATAAGCTAACTATGGTTCCTGTCTGAATGTATATTTATAGTTATGTGGTTGCTGTACTATTACACCTGTACATAGGTGGAGCCACAGTAGTGCAGTTGAGAGGGTGAAGTGCTGTGGGGACATCTGGTGTTGCCTACTGGTACTTCGAGCTTCTATTTAACCAATAGCCCTGGTCTCAGCTGATCAGTTCACCTCTGGGCTCTGGCCCAGCAACACTCCTCTCTTCTCCTCTGCACTGCCAAGGGTGAAGCCTCCTAAGCTGCCTGAGCTTTCACTGAACCAGTGTACTGCCCGCGTGGACCGGAATAAACCTACTTTAGCCCTAACTTGGACTGGTTACTTCTGGTGTGGGCTTAGGACTACTTTTACCCTTAGCAAGTGGTGCATCGGTCCTCCTTAGGCCTACACCATTGCAAGTTGTGCTTCAAGTTTTTTTTATTAAGCCTATTGGATGTAACCCTTTTCTACTTAGGCCTATTTTGGGCCTACGTTTCTTCTGCTGCAGCTACAGCTTCATGGACCCTTTGGTAAGCATACTAGTTATGCCTAAATTAAGCCTACTTCGAATTAAGCCTTCAATAAGCCTAATTTTCGAACTGCGTTTTATTTTTATCATTGCTTCTGTGCTATTATTCAATATTGAGACTATTTCGACCCTAAATTGATTTTCTTTATTGCTTCTGTGCTTTTTGAACTGTGCTATGCTTTTTTAAGCCTTTTTCAAGAATTTATGCCTTTTACTACAATAGTATTATTTCTACTTTATACCGCTGCTACTGTGTATAGTAGAACTGTGCTTAGCTGTGCATTAGAACTGTGTTTTAATCTTTTCAAGCCTTTTGGTGAAAATTAGTGAATACGTGGTTACTCAAGAATTTTATTAGGCTGTAATGCTGTTATGGCTTAGGTAAGCCTAGTGCTCTTCAAGTCCTAGCTTTAAAAAAAAAAGCCTTGTGTCTTCAACCTAGTGCTTTTCAGTGTACTGTTGTTTGATAAGCCTAGTGTTCTATTCTTCGTGAAGCCTAGTAATTCCTTCTATCTGTGCTTACCTGTAGTCAAGTATTATAAGTTGCACCTAGTTTTGGGTCTGCTTGAATTATTAACCCTAATGGAACACCCTCAGTTGGTTAGCCTTTGGAGGCCTACTATCCTTCAGCAGTAGCTTCAGCTTTTGTAGTGGTGAGCATAAACTGTGTTTTATAAAGCCTCGTACTACTAGCCTACTAAAAAAATGTGACAAGTTTAAAATATTTTACATATTTTTGTTTGGAACTGTGTTTGCAATATACTGTTGCGTAATTGCCATTGCTACCGTGCAATAATTTAAGTAGTGCTAGGAAGGACTGTGCATATTATTTATTCAACTATAATGCTTACCATTTCTCGTGAAAATACTTTCTATCGTTTTTCTTCGACTGTGGTAAGCTGTGAAATCTTCAAACGTCTGCTGTAGGCTATACTTATTGATAGAATTTTCGTGAATTACCGTTTTCATGAGAAGTAGTGACTTGATCTTCTTCTGCTTCTTGTACTTTAAATAAGTCTAGTGTTCGATTCTTCAACCCTAGAGTATTTCTACAACTAGCTAATGATATTCTAGGCCTTACACTACTTCTATTACGACTTGAGTGAGAGTGAGAGGCAGTGTTCGCTGGTGCTTGTATATGCTATTTCATTTAGTCCAAGTTTGATTTGGTGGGTAAACTTTTTTTTTCTTTAAAAGTCACCAAATTGTGTGTGCCTAAATCTACTGAATTCTCCCTCGACCAAATTTGGAAACAGACAAAAGGTGGTGAACTCTTTATTATATCTTTTCTTCAAGTGTTTATCAAGATCTGCTTGTTGAAACCCATTCTGGTTATGTCAAATCCAAAAATTTGGAAATTTTCCTTTACCGATTTATGTCTACCTATATTTGAGAAGAGTTGACCTAGTACAGTGTTACACCTGGAACGGAACGTGGTTTTTGTTTCTTTGCTTTGGAACAGTGTACAGTTTTATTTGTAAATTTCATAGAACTGAATTTAAAAAATATGTGAACGTGAACAACGGATGAAAGAACGATTTCGTAGAAATTTGCAGCGTCAAGAGTCGCAAGTGGAAACGAAAGGGATGTTTACATCGTTATAAATGGTGTTAGTGTTATTGTTCCTAGAAATTAGGAGTCTTTTTTTTTTACTTGGAAACCCTGAAGATCGGAGAAATTATTCCAGTTTTTGTTCACAGTTCTTAGTGATCTGAAATGTGTGTTAACGGTTTGTTTGCTAATGAATTTGTTAAGGTGAGAGTGTACAGATTTCATTAGAATTGCTCACGTAATTCAGGTCAAATGCAAGTTAGGTTAGACAGTAATCCAGTTTTTAAACGAACAATGCTTAGAACAGGGGTTACTAATCCAGTAAAAATGTCAGCTTTATTGCTTAACCTTGATGATGATTCTACTCTGTTAAAAAATCTAACAAAAAGGGAAGTGAATTTACTGTTTAACTTAATGCGAATTTATTTTAGCAATGTTAACGGTAAAATTTTGGTGGCCAAATGTGTTCCGTATTTGTCTTTTTTGGGCGGATGCTAGTGCAAACGCTTAAAAAAAAGTAGCGAATCTTGGTATTCCTGTGCTGGAAAAATGCAAACCAGTATGGTTAAGAATTTAACAGGTCTTACGATAAGATATTTTTCATACTGCCTATGTTATAGGCTAGGAAGTTAACTTGAATAAGTAAATAAGCGAGTTAGATTTTTAGTGTATAAAACTGTTCCATTATGATTTTCTGGTGAAGCAGCTCGTTGTCTTTGTCTGCAAGACTTTTTTTTAGGTAATAGATCAGATTGTGAAATTGAAATTTTAAGTGCTTTTAGATTAACTTGTAGGCTATTAAATTTTGAATGAATTTGCAATATGCAGGTACGGTTTAACGAAAAGTTTCACCAAACATTTTGAAGTGTGTATGCGTATTGTGAATAGTTCGAGTGAAAACTTAAGTCACAACAGTTTATTATGCTTGAATTAAATGTTGGACGCAACTTTTTAACCACAAGTGATTCGATTGTGTATGCGACCTTGTCTAAGTTTTGAATGCAGGGTGTTTTTATTAGAAAACCTTGATGCTGAGATCGTTATCGAGCGAAACCTGTTAACTATGTTAATAACGCTAAAAATGAGTGAAGGCAATGACAAAAATTGCATTGCTTTTGGTGCCAAGATTTAACCCAAAAGTTATTTCTTGTATTATGTAAGAATTTAAGTTGGTTTTGAAATTCTGTGTTAAGATTGCCTTTTCTGTGTTGTGTCTGAAAGAAATGTTCGGCTGCGTTTGTCAGTCAAGGTCAAGGTCGTAGTTCATGGCGTAGCCCTAGCAAGGGTAATGGTGATAATCAACTCTCAATAACCTGAATAGATCAATAGTTTAAATAAACTTACTATAAGTCAAGTGATGTAGCGCAGATTAACTGTAGCGAATTAGTTAGTGCATTAGTACGATGTTAGTTAATGCACAAAATTGTGAACGTGTAAGCTAGTCAGTCGTGAACGAACGCCTGGCGTAGGCCTATTTCCGCGTAATCGTCTGTGTACTAATGACGCGTGTTTAAATCTAGAAACCCAGAACCAGACCATGTGCTTGAATTTGTTTGAAATTAATTTTTCTTTGTAAGTAATAATCCAAAAAGCTAATTTTGATAGCTGTGTGCACTGGTTACATAGATTTGTCATTGAAAAGAGAGGTTTTTTTTTGATAGAATTTGATTCTTGAACGTGTTGCGAGAGTTTGGTGTCCGTGTGGCTGGTTGGCGCTTTAAAATGCCCAGGTTACATTGACGTTATTTTTCGAGATTCAGAATGGAATCCATGTCTTCCGTCTTGTTTTAATGGAGAATCTGTTTACCCAGATTTTGTAGAATTGGTTTTTTTTTTATAAACACATGGTTATGGTTAGTTATAGCCTAATTTAGTTTTTATTATTAAACTTAAACGTGGGCTAATCTAGATAATATGTATATAACAGGTTTGTAACGATAATCTGTGGTAAGTAACTTTTGTGCAGTTACAACTAAAGTTAAGATTAAAACTAAAAATAGTTTTAAGTTGTAAACAGTGAGAAACTTTGAGCGATTTGCTATTTACTTAAGAGGTGACATTGATTCTTTTTTTTGAAGAAAAAGTGTGTCATGGAGATAGTAAATGCTTGGTGATCCTGTTTGAGTGATTTTCCTGTAAGCCGTTTGATTTGATGGTTGATTGGAATGGTTTCTGTTGAAAGCTATGTTCTGCGTGCTTTTTTT
>JAHWFP010146724.1:5480-37340 GCA_023313725.1 Lithobius niger
CCCCCCCCCCCCCCCCCACTTTCTGCAACCCTCTAGCTTGGCTGTGAACAAACAGCTCTTCTCAGAGCTATACAAACGGTTGTTTTCACAACCACCAAAAATGAAAACATCTGAAATTTGTACTGTTTCACAAATAAATTGTTACAACATTCACAACAGTAGAACACACTTCCTTCCTTAACTTTTTTTTTTAGCTCCACAATGAATTAAAACTTAAAACTTACGTGTTCTTTATATTTATTACCGTCTGACCCAAAATACAAGAAGGGTGGGGAGGGGGGGGGGGGAGAGAAGAAATACCCAAAAGGCAGTGGTGAATGTTTTAAAGAAAATAGTAAATAAATATATTTTTCCAAAGATTGTATGCCCCACGGCACGATATTAGGGGGGGGGGGGGGGAGGAGCCCTTTTACTCCGCCATCCTTATTTACTCCCTACTGAAATGCCCTGAATCGGAAATTATGACAGTAAGTGGAAAGAAAATTGAGGCTAAAATGAGATTCGGTAAGAAAAAAACTATTTTCTCTTTTTTGAATTCAGCCTGAAATTTATCTTATACGGGGGGGTATATTTTTTATTTGTTTCCGATTCCCCCGATTCCCTATTGATGGAGAAGGCTTGTATTAAAAAAAATTTTAAAAAGCGACATTAAAAAAATTGGCATCAAATAACAAAACCACGATCGCGCACAGACAAGCCTTGATGCGGTCTATAGATAGTCACAAGGCACACCGACTCCGGGAAAAAGTACGCTACAATCAAGTTGCTCGCGAGCCACGCCCAGTTTACAAATCGCGTACGGAGTATAGATCGAGTTTGGGAAGGTCTAATATCTTGAACATGGTGAAGATGAGTGTAAATTGAATTATATATAATGTCTCGGAAAAAGAAATGTATACCTACTTTAGTTTGGTCAGTGGTTTTTTGTGTGCCGTTCCCCCCCTCCCTTAATGAGGCAATGCAGCCATATCTCGGCGTCGGTGCAGCCTTAGTTTATATATATATAAACAGTTGGTGCATTACAGTACTGTCTAAAGGATAACTTTTTTATACATGCTGCCCTCAAATAAGGAAAGGTTATGGGAAAACAAAGTACCTGAGCGCAGTTCAAACTTTGTGAGAGGTCTCCCGGATCCCGACCGAACACAGCCCACTGGTCAGCATCCTTGTCTTCCAGTCCAGTGAATACCTGTTCAAATCCTGTGACTGACCTAACTTTCACACAAACTTTAAATATAGGGGGGGGGGGGGGGAATTTCGGCCACTCCTAAGCTAATGTGGTTTTGTTTGTTGCAGGTTTAGGTTAGAAAGCGTATAGTTGGCAGAAAAGAAGATGATCAACTTTAAATGCTGGGAAACACAATTATAATACATTTAGAGAACTATATATACTATGTGTTCTGCAATGTCATTAAAGACACTGAAGAAAACTTTTCGAACTCACCAACTGCTGTTATGCCAATTTACTCATTTTTGTAGAGTTTCTATAACACCCGATGTTAAACTCAGTGAAGAATGTGCAGGAGTAAGTGAACCCAGATTCAATACCCTAGGTATACAGATGTTGTCGCCTGCAATCCACGCCCAAGTGTTTCGTCACAAAGACCAAGTAAAAGTTCCAAATCGGGAAAAAGACATTCGTCGAAGTGTGGAACATCTAAAGCATCATGGTTTGTGGGGCAAAAAAACATCCATTCAGCCAGATGTAGACTTTAAATTGCCAAAATTGCTTGGAAAAAATGTGGATGAACATTTTTGTCTCATTGCGGAAGACCAGAGTAGAAATTATCGCAATGCAGCAATGATGTTGGCGTCTAGATCACTCCCACCGCTACCGAAAAAATGGTCGTACAAGGTAAAACGAAAATAAAGTAGCAGCGGTTGCTGTTATTGGCTTAGAATCTATCATTAGTTTTGTGATTATTTTGAAAGAAGAAATTGTAAGTTTAACCTGACGGATTTACTAAATCACAAACTTTATTATAGTCTTATTACAAGATCCAAGTAAGGCTATGGTGGGAATGTGAAGTAAACCTTAAATTCTGCTTGTTTTCACAGGTTGGCTGGACTAAATATTTAAGTGAAGGAAGCAATGAAGCTGTAGATTTCCCAGACGAAGATGCTGTGGTTTTTGATGTGGAAGTGTGCTTATCTGAAGGCCATTACCCTACACTTGCTGTTGCAGCATCTAACGAAGCTTGGTAACACTAACAGTAATTAGATGGCTGAATTTTACAGGGGGCCAATAAAAATGTAGACGATGAAGAAAAGTCATAAATATTGTCTTAATTTATATTTTCATGTTTTGATAAGTCAGATGAGTTAAGAAAACTTCTAATTTTGTTGATATGACTTTCATTTTAATTTGACGAGGTCAAATTGAGCTCCCTTCAATTTAAAGTGGCACTATCACCGATTGAAAGTAGACGAAATCTGACAACATCTAGCGCTATGTAGTACCATCTAGCTCTTGCTTGCAACAAGCGAAGGAATGCATAACGGATTAACAGCATTTCTTTTAACGAAACAAACAAGCCATGGCATCCTAAATTATTGAGTGAAAATTTGGTTCGTCCTCGTGCACCCGGGAGCAAGCTATAGAGATTAACACTATCATTGCCACTAGATGGCGCCACAGTATTTTCATTCGCATTTCAATCGGTGATAGTGCCACTTTAATACATTTACTATTCTAAGTGTGCAGTTTTTGATAACACCCTGAAGAGTGTCTTGTGTTAAAGTCCAAATAAGGCTGCGAATGCTTAACTTGAGTACGTGGATTGATTTAGGGTTAAGTTTGAAGACTTTTTCATTTAGATAAGCCCACCAAAAAAAACCACATTCTCCAAATTCAAATCGTCGTTGTCACATTTGCTGGAGATGAGGCAACAAACACTTAAACATCATTGTTTATCTGTGTCTGAAAGTTCCTGGAGTATTTGAATTTTGTACAGGAAAGGTTTAAATTCTTCTTTAACATTGTTAGCAATGATGTTCTTTTAATTTTGAGAGCTACAGATCGCCGTCTTGATGACGGTCTTGGACTTCTTCTCATACTTTCATCAATCTGTCTGCATTCCCTGGTGTACGAACTGTACAGGACGACCTGACTGTTCTGAATTTTGGTTCAAAATAGTTCCAGTTACCTTAAATTTATTTACCAGCCGCAGTATTGTAGTTCGTGTTGGAACACAGAAGTATGGAAATTGTTTATGAAACTTACGCTGCATCTTTGTTGCATTTGTTGTTGTAAACGTTTTAACAGTGTAAACACGGTGTTGAATTGTGTACTGAACCAACATCTTTGGAATGCTGCGGGAGTGAAATCAATAGTGCAGAAACATAATTTAAAGTTTTCTTAACACATCTGACTTATCAGAACATGAAAATATCAATTAATAAATATATAAGCGATTTTTCTTTATCGTCTACATTTTTATTGATTTATTGACAACGATATACTGCCTGTGACCTTTTTCTCCTTTTTACTATTAGTAACTCGGTTATTGTTCTTAGTGCTTCTATGTTTCATTATAGGTACTCCTGGTGCAGTGAAAGGCTTGTAGAAAACAAATTTTCATGGTCGCAGAGGCCATCTTTGAATGATTTAATCCCAATGGAAACAAAAACTGGGCACACAAAACCTGCCGATGGACAATGGAAAGAGCGTGTCATTGTAGGACACAATGTCAGCTTTGACAGAGCTTTAATTAAGGAACAATATCTCCTAAAGGTATATTCTTTTTGTACGTGTTAGGCTCCTAGAAGTGAATTTAGTAAAGTTCCACAATTTAACATTACTAAATTGTGGAAATTATCATTATTTATATTTTTAGGGCTCAAAGGCAAGATTTATAGATACCATGTCATTGCATATTGCCACCTCTGGAATAACGAGTTTTCAAAGATCCTTACTGATGACTGAAGGAACTAGTGAGTGGCACAACAACCTTTAGTTGTGAATAATCACTATTATTTCATCTGTGGTCCGTAAATATTCAAAGTGTAGGAAAGTTAGTGTACTCTGTTGATGTATGTACAATTCTCCTTCGTATCCTTCTTCTACGTTCAATTGTACAGTTTTACCCTCACTTCTTCTACTGCCAACCCCTGTCAAGGAATGAAAAAAAATTGTTTTAATCCATTTGGTGTGTCCCACCTTACTTGCGTTCACTTACTGCGTTCACCTTACTTGGTTTCACTTACTGTATGCATGCTCTTAGCTTCCTAATGCTGACTACATGTGGGACTACTGGTTCAGTATTACTAAAAGCAGAAAATATCTACTTTCTGTAAAGTGTAGTCAAGAGTGCATGGCCTATTTGTTAACGCAAGATGAAGAGGTAACGTGCCGTATGCAGAACGAATAGCCATTGGATTTTACATAACGGCCATTGTTTGTGTAAGTCCATAATGAATGGCCTTCAGCAGTTCTCAAAATCAAAAGCCTCCGGGCCATTCATGATGCTAGGATCTATGGCCATGTGCATGGAGCTAGAACCTAGGGCTGAATGCATGACATTCGAAAGAACCTGTAATAAAACTTTAGGGCTTTCTACTTTCTAGCCACTGCATCGATGAAGAACATATGGGATACTTGCAGGATACAAGGATGTACATAGGGTTTGAAAAAATCGTATTGTTTACTTTGAAAGTTTGTACCATTTGATGCATTACATAGGGGTTACTGTAGGCCCTTCACACCGTTTGTACAGTCAGTCGACCCAGAATTCGCTTTTAAGGGGCCACATGTATGGTTGTAGCGTAGAAGCAAATTGGTTTAGAGAGTCGAGTATCTGTGATTGCTTGGTAACTCAAACATGGCCTTGTACATTGTCTTATGAGAGCTGGAACTCGGCATGTGTGTGATTTGGAGATATAGCCAGTGTGCATAAAGTGGATGTGTAAAGTGCAAACTTTTGCCAGCGACTTACAAATTCATTAAAGGGCAATTACATCCATTTTGACATGCATGTTTGACTTTTGGATCACTTACACAATAACTAAACACAAGAATTGCAGTAAGAATACGTTACGTATGTCCGATATAACAATTTAATTACTGCATCACCAAAACACGACACGGAGATCGCCATTGTTTTGCTGGAACGCTCAGAAATTAGTGCCGACAGATGTTACTTTTCGATTTCGACTCGCAGCCGATTGAGATAGCTATATTGACTGTGAGGAGCTCAAGCGTTTGACGGCCTTAGCTGGCCGGCAGTGTAGTGGCCAGCTAAGGCCGTCAGACGCTTGAGCTTCTCACAGTCAATACAGCTATCTCAATCAGCTGCGAGTCGAAATCGAAGAGAGCCATCTGTCGGCATTAATTTCTACGCGTTCCAGCAAAACAATGGCGACCTCCGTGTCGTGTTTTGGTGACGCAGTTATTAAATTGTTATATCTGACGCACGTAACATATTTTTACCGCAATTCTTGTGTTTAGTTACTGTGTAAGTGATCCAAAAGTCAAACATGCATGCCAAAATGGATGTAATTGCCCTTTAAGAGAATCATTAGGAAATTCATGCAAAGGAAAATTGATGTTTCTGTAAGAAAACTGACCTGTTTTTGCCAGTTATTCTTTGAATATCTTGAGTGAGTGTTCCGCCCACTTTCTTTATGCAGTTGTGAAAGATCTGGTAAATTAGACAAATGAAGTTTAGGAAGCGTACGAGCTTGTTAGCAGTGAGGCCAGAAAAAAAGTAAGGTGGAAGAGACAGCTAGGTTTTTTGCTGACCATGGTGGAAGTTAAATATGAATAAATACAGTTTAATCATGGCGGAAGTTGGCACTTGAAAATGTTTAAATTCCAACTGTAGAATTGCACAATCATATACTGAAAGAATTATAATTTTTCTGTTTCTGCAAGGGTCGGTGTTTATCCCTTTTTTTAACTACTTTTTCAGATAGCAAAAGGAAAGATGTGCAGGAAGCCAAATCAAAGATGAGTGGTGTTCCAACGAAGGACTGGATGCGTGTTGGTTCCTTGAATAATTTGGGAGCTATTCATCAGTTGTACTGTGGTGGAGAAGAACTAAATAAGGAAAAGCGCAACTTTTTTGTTAATGGATCCATGGCTGATATTCGCAGCAATTTTGAAGATCTAATGTGTTACTGTGCAAATGATGTGCTTACAACTCACGCTGCCTTTCAGAAAGTCTTTCCAATGTTTTTTGAAAGGTAGATGACTTGTGGACGTAATATAGTTACATTTGTCCATGTTGAAGAATTAACCATTTAGATTTCACCGTGAGTTTGCTAATGCAGTGATCTTAAAAATGGCACCCCGCTAAAAAAATGTCATATCCCTCCATCCACATTTTACTCCGGAATTGGCTAAGATAAAAACTACCTATAAAAATTAACAATTTAATCCTAAACGACTTTCAGTACAGTTACACAGAATTTTTCCCTTTTTCCTGGGCCTTAAATTAATAAGAGTTTGTGAAATGTAATGCTGTGTCGCAACTCTTCTTCATTGAATCCGCATCAATGAATCTCTACAAAATCACTTTCATCAAGTAGAAATTGGATATTTCTCATGAATAAATAATGGTATACTAGCAAACGACTTTTGGCGAGCGAGAAAGTCTTGTTGCATAAATGGACCCTTACGGCTAGCAAAGAGATTCTGACATGCGAGGTGAGGTACATTACTGCCAGTAGCAATGTGAGATGGTTTTTCTCACTGAAAATGAAATTATAAATAGCATACGTGTAGTCAGTGTCCCAAACAAACTACATTGAACAGCTTTTAGATTTACGATTCACTGAATAGGTGTGGAGAAAAGATAAAACGTACACGGCAATTCTGCAATTTTTAGGAGGCCCAGTGCATGATGTAGCCACGTAAGCTATTGTGGCTGGAAAGACGGCCACCCAGCAGCGCTATGTTGCGTTTATGCAATTTATCTGTTCACAGACACACAACTTTTGCAGTGACAGAACACAGAAACGTTGGAAAATGGTGATGGCATGTCAAGACGTATTTATTTAATTACTAGGTGTGCCAGGGGTTCCATTGTCCCCCTGCTTCCCTGGGGCCACCACACCACTGATGTAGTTTGCGATTTTGCTGACAAAAATGTGTGGCGCTGCCCTATTTGCTCCGGTAATACCTTCTTGCAGTAACCAACGTTGGTGTACTTGGGTAGCTTAATGCAGGAACCTAAACTTTTGTAGAGCGTGTGTGTTGTCAACGGCTTGGAGAATGTTTTACTTATGTCAGGTGATGATACTAAAAGTCGACTCGATTAGATAGTTTCTGGGACATTTTGGATACCTAAGCGCCTTCTGTGAAGATAGGTAAGGACAGTTCGTGAACACACCTCCATATGTAGTTTCTTCAACACAGTACATCAAATGGTATCTACTCAGATTGCTCTCTTGCTTATTTGTTGGCTTGTATTAACAGTCAACTGTTAGCAATATTAAAAATATTAAAATATTAAAATATTAAAATCAACTGTTAGCAATAAGAGTTAGCAATATTAAAAATATTTGGATAGAAAAAAGAGACTGGGCTTTCATTTTCAAAAAATTCTCACAAGCATTTCATACGATAATAAGCACAATTTTTCTAGTTTTGTGCTGTGCCACAATTTTGTCCCACCTAGTTCGGAAGGGCATATGAGACACATACCGATCAACACTCCGTACTGAAACCAAAACTTGCACTTCAAGACGCTTCCATAGTCATCAAAATCAATTGAGCATGCCTTAAATTTTGTGAGGTATATGATGGCGCATTGTAAGATACACAATATTAAAACGCATTGTTTATTTTTTTTTACATATGTGAAGGTTTCCTCATCCAGTGACCTTTGCGGGCATGTTGGAAATGAGTGTAGCATACTTGCCAGTGAACCAGAATTGGGAACGCTATTTAAGGGATGCCCAATCAACCTTTGATGACTTGGAGCAAGAGATGAAAGTCGCCCTTATGGATCTGGCAAATGAAGCATGTGAATTACTGCATGAAGAAAGGTAACTACCATTTTTGTATTAAACTGCGTAATAGTTAATGGGTTGCAGTCGACACAAGTCTCGAAACTTTTATTCGTCTCTACTTATTGCCTAATTATTTTTAACTCTCTGCCTGTGTTATGTCGTAGCATCGATGTGAGACTGCTACTGTTAAGGGAAGTTTCACTGATTTGTAAATCCCTGTACAGTATTGGGTGTAGTGAAACAATAACTTTTTTGTTTGTGTTATTTAGCAATAAAGGGTAAAATTCCCACCAACACTTTTTGGTTTCATTAGGTATAAGAATGATCCCTGGTTGTGGGATTTGGATTGGAGTGTGCAAGATGTGAAAATGAAGAAAACACCTAAAACAACCAGTAAATCAAAAGTTAAAGCTGTAACACCACAGCAAGATATTCAGTCTACTACTGTAAAAGTAGAGGTGAGCTAACCTTTGCAAACTCCTTAATTTCAAGGGCTTCTCTGCTATTTCTGTTGCATTCATGGAGTTGTATAATTTGCTTTTGTTTAAAGACTGAACAAAAAGAAGGCTTCCCAAGAAGTCTACTGGATCACGAAATTGATGAAGATTTCATCTGTCCAAATGAAAATATCAAGAAGATCTTAGGTACTGTGGATAATTTGTATAAAAAAAGACCACTTTTACCCGGTTATCCCGCTTGGTACCGCAAATTGTGCACACAAGCAGAAAGTGATTCCGACTGGGTTCCTGGGCCTGCCTTGATAAGCACACAAATGCAGGTATGTGTCTGTTGTGCGTTAAATTGAATATGGACTGAAGACTACCGCTATATAACTTGTTTTCTTATTTTGTTTAGGTAGCCCCCAAACTACTTCGCTTGACGTGGGACGGATATTCACTTCATTTTGATCGCAAGCACGGATGGGGCTACTTAATTCCAAAACACCCAAAGCCAAATACTACTTCAGTTAATGGCATGGCTAATCAAATGTAAGTGTTGATACTACTTAGGTAAAGTTGTTTTGTGCCACACTAATAGGCCAACAGTTGAATTTTACAAAATCCAAGGTGAGTTGAAGCAACTCCTTTACTTACGACTAGTCGTGCACTGTTATGGAGTAGTAACTACTAACCTTGGTGTGGAACTTTGTACCTGACGATAGTGGGCGTGTTATATAAGTCTGCACTGAGCCATAAAGCGCAGGCAGGATTACATGCCACACTTTCTGCCTTGCTTCCGAAAAATGCTTGGTTGCTGGTGAAATTGTCTCACTGAATAAATCATGGCTGAAGAAGTGAATACTTTATTTTAACTGCCATTGTGTGATCAAATGGATGATTTCACTTGCAGGCATCCAGATGCACCCTCAGCATCCACGTATGACACAGAGGACTTGTGGCAAAAGCTTGAGAAAGGCATTGGTGATCCTGTAGAACTCGGAGAACTTTGGCATGCTTCCATTAACCGGCATTCAAAGAAGAATAAAAAAGTAATTATAAAACTTTGGTTCATGTTTTGGATTTGCTAATTTTGGAGCCAATAAAAAAAGCCACTACTGTATGTTAAGAAGTTATTTGCAATTATCTAACTTGTCGAAAAGTAAGTATTTCTAAGAACAGCTTGAATGTTTTAAAAACTAGTATTTGTTTGCAGGGACGTGCACACAGGAAGGGGGGGGGGGGTGCAAGCCCCTGCTCTCATGGCAAATTGGCATTTATGGGGAAAACAATGGCCGACATTTGCTGTAGCAGTGGTTTAAAAGGGCCCAAAAATGACAAAAAAAAAAGACAAGAATGGCTAAGAAAGTGGTGCAAACAGGAGCAGAAAAGGGTAAAATCTGAGAAAGTGGTGCAAACGGGGGCAGATAAACACCAAAAAAAATGAGCCCTCAGAAAAAACGTAAGCTGCCCCTGAACTTTCAGGGGCCTGACCCTGTTTATTTATTTATTTAATAATTGCAAAGCCCAAAAAAGCAATAAATGCAATGTCTAATACCCAAAATTTCAAAATAAATGGAAGAGAAAATAAGCAAAAAGATAAACACATTTAACAGTTTAATAAATGTAGTTGTATTTTTGAGGCCGATAGTCTTTCCTCAACTAAGCTGCAAAGGAGACAACGGCATGGCTTAAGTCATGCCAGTCAATGATGGTGCATGGGAAGAATGCTCTCTCCAGCTCTTTTTTTGTTGCACTGGTAGCGTTTGATTTTTCTGGTATGATCATACCTACCCACAAAATCCAGGTGACACAAAAATCAGTAGGATTCGGAAGAGTGCAGCTTTTGAAAATACGGAATAATACTTGTAAGTGGTTCATTTTCCTTCTGTCGGCTGAAGATTGCCATTTCAATTTGTTACACGGGCTTCTATTTGATAAGCACAATATACCATTCTAGTGATCTTACACATCACACGTTCCACATAGTCCGAAGATTTTTTTGTGTAGGGATCCCACGCAGTTCTGTAGTAGTAATCCAACTTTGGCCTTGTCACTGTATAAAAAACGACCTCTAACTTTAGGACTTGTGTCTTTGAAGATTCGGTGTAAGAATCTGGCTTCACTGTTTGCTTTAGTGCAAATATGTTCAACATGGTCAGACCATTACAGCTTCTTCTTCATTTTAACCCCGAGACAAGTCATATTGTCCACTACCTCCAAAGTAACACCCTTTAGGGAGTAAACAGGATTTGTGGTATTCCTTTTATGTGAAATATGAATTGCCTTAGTCTTCATTGGATGTAAGTTCATTTTCGAAGTAACACACCATAACACACTCTGTCCAAGTCTTGCTGGGGGACGAGACTATCCAACTCCACCTTAATGATCCGATAGATGTGTGTGTTATCTTGAATAAACGAACAGAACTTCTGCTATGAGAGCTCATTATTACTAGCTAGGGATCGACCGGAGCTGAGTACCGGCCGGTACTAGCGGTACCGGCACCGGTACAGGTGCCAACGTCTACAATCGAGTCGGTACTAGCACCGGCCAAAATTTGGTCAATTCTTAACGATGTACTTCTATTATTTATTTATTCAAATACATAAACCTTTATTCAGTACTTAAAGAACTTTTATTTACTATCTTATTTACCTTTAGTTATTTAAATAATTCGGATGACTGTAAAACGTTAGTAGCGTAACTTGACTGCACCATCCGTTGCTAGAATACTATGTTTTGGAGCTCAGGAACAAGGGTCATCACCGGTCAGCAGTAAAAATGTGCAAATCAAAAATCCAGCATAGTGATGCTGGGGTTGATGATCTTAAATTTTTTTCAAAATTCATTGTATTTATAAAATTATAAAAATTATAATTAATTTAAGACACAAAAATGAAAGTTTTAATTATTCACTGCTGTGCTTGCTTGGCTCTAGCAGATATCGGTAGGGTGCTCTAACCGCTGACAACTGGGAAAAAGTAACCGATAATAGGTAATACCTTTACCTAGCGAAAATAATACTAGCGATAATACTAGCGAAAAAATTTACCAAAGTTCAAGACGCTCAATCTCATGTCTAGAATCTGTAGATTCTTTAGATATGGCAAAAGCCTTTGATACTGTTCCACATGATCTTTTACTCAGGAAGATGAAGGCTTACGGCATTTCTGTTGCAATTATCGAGTGGTTCAGATGTTTTTTTTAAAAACCAAAGACAGTTTGTGATGATTGACGGCTGCCAATCAGGTACAGTATCTGTCACTTCTGGTGTGCTGCAGGGGTCGGTATGTGGCCAATTCATTTCTTACTTTACAATCACTTAATGGATGTGGTTATTCGGATGTGGACTTTACAATGACTTAATGGATGTGGTTATTCAGCACATAAGCTGTTCGCAGATGACACACAAGCCAAAAAATTTATCAACGTTCAGAATGCTCAATCTCATAATGTCCAAAATTTCCACTATTATGCAAATTTTCTATACAGGGTGTTTAAAAAAAAAACGCTACACGTCGAATTTTTTTAAGTCCAACAACCATTCCCCGTAACTATAACCCTTATCCCTGACCTCAGTAAAAAAATCATGATAGTTATTCCTGACCTCAGGAAAGAAAGCTTTTATTTGCTTTTCAAATAAGAACGCAAAAGGTAAGAAAAGCATGTGACAACCCTGGTTGGTTGGTGGGGACCAAAAT
The DNA here is from genome assembly GCA_023313725.1 of Lithobius niger. Lineage (NCBI taxonomy): Eukaryota > Metazoa > Arthropoda > Chilopoda > Lithobiomorpha > Lithobiidae > Lithobius > Lithobius niger. The sequence goes on from JAHWFP010146724.1 coordinate 17,575, forward strand.
AAACAATAAAAGGCCATAATTAGATTTCAAGTAAAAATAAATAAAAACATTTAATTGGCCATCAAGCAAAATAATAAAATAAAGGCTTTTACAGTATTTGGATTTCAAATAACAACGCAAAAGGAAAAAAACGCATGAGGCAACCCTGAATGGTGAGGGGAAGCCACTTGTACGGCAACAGTACAACTTAGCTTCTGCGGCCTCTTATCCCTGAAACCCTGTGAAATCGAATCGCCCAATCAGGGCAGTAGCCAGGAAATTGTATATACCCCCGCACTAAAATTAAAATGAAGGGAGAGCGCCCCCCCCCCCCCCCCGGCTCCACAAAAGAAAAGAAAATCCCATTCGCCACAATTAAAAAATACCTTACCCATAGAAACAGTTGCAAGTGGAATTGCAAATAAAAAAAAATAATTAAAGCAAATCCCTGTTAAACTGAATTTTATTTTAAACACACTTTTTTCTGTTGAGCGTAATGTAACCATACGTGAACTAGGAAAAAGGTCTAAGCTTAACGAATGTGAGGCAGAGGATGGCGCTTCATTGCCATTAAAATTGTTATTTCTTTTTTAATAACGTTAAGCTTGTTTTTTAACATAACTAGTTTAATTTGTTTACCACTTTTTTTTTAAATTAACAATCAGAAAGATTTATTTTGCGACTACGTGTTCAACAATTTAACTCTGCTCCTGAAGCTGATGTTTCGAAATAATGTAACCATTTTATCGTGTTGGGTTTACAATTTTGTTGTTAACTGGCAAACAAATTTTAAACGCAATCATTACCTGCTTCCAAACTGTAAGCTTTATACATAAACAGGCCATTTTCACGTCGCTTAGGCCTACAGGAGCTAGAAAGCATGCTCTTTCATTTGAAACCTTAACCTTTCTACGCTTCATGTTTCTCTGGAACTGAACTGAGCACGAGTTTGTAAACAAAAATCATCGCTATAAAGTCTACTATAAAGGCCTCATCGCGTTTAGTGTTCTTCGGCCCACTAGGCAAAACCCCCGCATGTGCGGGGGCTGTAGGGGTGCTGGTTACGGCCCTGCGTCCAGTGTACATTTAATTACCGATTTAGTAACCTTGGTTAATGCTGCATGTTGCTCTGCAACTGTACTGTCGTTGCACGCAAAGTTGTGAGTCGTGTTACCTGATGTACCCAGGGCATGCAGTATTGTGTGATGTGTAGTATACTGTGGTCCTGATTGGTCCGTACACTTCGATGTGACAGTATGTTAGGTGCATACAACCTGATACGTATTATTCGATACTGTTTGTTCTTTTTGTATTCGCTTCGTTCAATACCACTTGTTCTTTTTGTATTTCATGATCCCCCCCCCCCTCTCCAGGGTTCCACATGCGCTTTTACTTTTGCTTTATTATTATTTGAAATCTAGGAATTCCTCATAGACCTGAATGTGTCGATCGGGATCATCTTCGTTTAAGGCGTAGATACGTTCCTTTTGCGAATTGTTATTTGAAATCCAAATACTGCAAATGCATTTATTTTAGCTATTTTATTTGAAGGCCAAATAAATGCTTTATAGTTTCTTTGGAATTCGGCCAAATACCGTAAAAGCCTTTATTTTAGCTATTTTGCTTTATGGCCAAATAATTTTTTTTTCTTTCTTACTTGAAATCTAATTATGGGCCTTTATTGTTTGTGTTGGTGCCCCCCCCCCTCCCACCAACTTGGGTTGCCAGATGCGTTTTTTCCGTTTGCGTTTTTATTTGTAATCCAAATACTGTAAAAGTCTTTATTTTAGCTATTTTGCTTGATGGCCACATAAATGTTTTTTTCTTCTTTTTATTTGAAATCTAATTATGGGCTTTTATTGTTTGTCCCCCACCACCACCACCACCACCACCACCAACCAGGGTTGCCACATGCTTTTGTTAACTTTTGCGTTTTTATTTGAAAAGCAAATAAAAGCTTTCTTTCCTGAGGTCAGGAATAACTTTCATGATTTCTTTACTGAGGTCTTGGATAAGGGTTATAGCGACGGGGAATGGTTGTTGGACTTAGACCGTGTAGCGTTTTTTTTTAAACACCCTGTGTATTGTTGATGTGGACTATCGAAAATTTGAAGAAAAGTGGAGATTCTGAACATTATGAGACTGAGCGTCTTAAACTTTAAAATTTTTTTTGCTTGTGTGTCATCTGCGAACAGCTTATGTGCCTAATAACCACATCCATTAAATCATTAATTTAAAATGAAAAGAATTGGGCCACTTACCGACCTTTGTGGCACACCAGAAGTGACGGACACTGTGCCCGACTGGCAGCTGTCAATCATCACAAACTGTCTTTCAGTTTTAAAAAAAAAACATTGAATACTCGATAATTGCAACAGAAATGTCATAAGCCTTTATCTTCCTGAGTTAAAGATCATGTGGAACAGTATCAAAGGCTTTTGCCATATCTACTGATGTTGTATCAACAGAATAGCTCTGGTCCAAACCCGAAGCAATATCGTGCACCATAGACGTATGTATAAGCAAGCGCACACGAAAAACCTTTCCTAAAGCTGAATTCTTCCTGTGTAATAAGATTCTCTCCATCTAAAAAATTCACCATTTCACTCACAATGATATGCTCAAGTATTTTACAACAGAGTAAGCGCTACCATCCTAACTGTTCATTCAGTTCGCTTACCATTTTTAAACAATGGCACTACCGCTTACAACAGCCAGTCATCAGGTACCTTCCCCAGTTCAAGAGACCTGGAGAAAATAAACAAAAGAAAGGCAGTGCTCACATCAGCTGTGTCCACTGCCGTCTGGGTCAGGAGCTTTGCTTTCTTTAAAAGTCCGCACTGACTTTTTAACTCCAGTACGACTAATAAAAATTATATTCATTTTCTTCAAAGTTCTCCGTGTCAGTTGTTGCTCACCTGTAACAGGAAAGGTTGCAGTAAGAACAGATTTAAAATATGTGTTTAACAATTCGGATTTACCCAAACTATCACTAATAAGACAACCTTCAATGTTAATAAATGTAAGTTGCTCCATATTGGGTACAACAACACGCATCAGGAATATTCCCTGAATGATAAAATTTTACCTACGGCCAAGCAAGTGAAAATTCTTGAAGTTTCTATCACTGAAAGTCTTAAATTTAGTGTTCAGTGTCTTGCAGCAGCAAGAAAAGCTAACTGTTCTGGGTCAGATTTGAAACCATTCTCGTATTTAGATGTTGGAACCTTGCGTATACTCTACACCATTTATATCCCCCCCCCCCCCCACCACCACATCTTGAATTTGCTGTTCAGGCTTGGAATCCTTACCTGGCAAAGGACATTGACATCCTGGACACTATACAACGACGTGCAACTCGCCTTTTGCCATTGCTGCGTACTCTTACCTATGAAGAGAGACTTAAGAAACTTAATTTCACTGCTCTTGTTGAGCGCAGAAACAGGGGAGATTTGCTACAGGTTTTCAAGATTGTGCGTGGCCTTTATTTTGTGCTGCTCCATGTGTTGGAACCAGAGGTCACGAAACTTCAGATAGCAGTACACGAGACTTGATGTACGGAAGTACTTTTTTTTCCAACCTCGCTGTACATGCCTGGAACAACCTCCCATGTCATGTTGTCGAGACTCCCAGCTGTAATTCTGCTGTTCAGGGTTGGAATCCTTACTTGGCAAAGGACATTCATATCTTGGAAACTATACAACGATGTGCACCTCGCCTTTAGCCATCGCCGCATACTCTTACCTATGAAGAGAGACTTAAGAAATTTAATCTCACTACTCTTGTTGAGCGCAGAAACGGGGGAGATTTGTTTGTAACAGGTTTTCAAGACTGTACGTGGCCTTTGTTTTGTGCTACCCCTGCGTGTTGAAACCAGAGGTCACAGATACAAACTTCAGAATCAGTATGCGAGACTTGACGTGTGGTAGTACTTTTTTATAACCGCACTGTACGTGCCTGGAACAGTCTTCCCGTGTCATGTGGTCAAGGCTCCCAGCTGTAATTCTTGGAAAGAACGCTTTGACCGATTGTAGTTTCTTTTTTCCAGCCATTTAAGTTTGCTTCTGGCTGTGTATTTTATATTATTATTATATTATTATATTATTATTATCTTTCTGCGAAATCAATGTAGGAACACTGCACACCTTTGAGTTTACATTTTTCATGAATGACCGGAAGCATTTAGAGTTAAATGAGATTTCATCAGTGAGTTAAGCTTTCAGTCACGAATGTGACATTTGATTTAACTTCGTATAGCCTTAATTTCTTCTGTCGAACAGCTTTTCTTGTGTAACCTTCTGCATTTATTTATTAAACGCTTCAAATCTTTGTCCCTCCGTGGCTTACCTTTTTTTCGGAAACGAAGCAAGTTAGTCTGAACTCTTCCACAGCATTTAAAAGATTTACTTTAAAATAGTTCCAATTTTCAGTTATTGTTTGAGAATTTACAGTAGCAACAAAATTGGTATAACTGGCCTCAAGTTTTTCATTAACAGTGGTCCAGTCAGTCCTGCTATAAATGAAACGCTTTGTCTTTTTCACATCATTATGGTTAATGAGCACAGGCAAATAAAACTTTAGAGGCAAAAAGAACTTTATGATCTTGTGGTCAGTGACACCATCATCGACGTCAACGTCAAGGTTATCAGCAATATTTGTAAAAATAACATCCAAACAGTTTAAACCACGTGTAGGCTTATCCACCACCTGTTTAGGTTTCCTTTGTAGGGGAACTATACCTGGCATTTCCGTATTCGGTTGTCGTCATTGAGCTTAACAGCTTTTTGAGAGTGCAGTTATCACAAGAAAATGCATGGTTTACTGTCAGTATACAATATTTGTGTTCATCATTTTTATTTAGTTGTTGGGTACTTCAAATAATGTAACACTATAAGTATGTTTTCAGAAAAAACTGGAAGGGAACGAGTCTGATGGTCCCACGACACATCATGGAATTGGTCCAATGCCTGATGTTGATGTTTGCGACAGTTGGTTTTATCGTCTTCCACACAAGGTACAAGCAGTTCAGTACTTTCTAATACTGAAGAACTAAAATATGTTGAGAATGAGATTCAAATACCTAAGTATTATATCGGCCTACGTCGAAAAATAATTTTAGTCATAAGCTCCCACCCCCAAAAATAAACACAGAAATTGCACTTCCTTCAAAAATGTGCGCTTTTGGGTAAAACTATTGGATTGATCTGAATGTTGCCGGAATAAATGTTGGAAATGACTGACTGACTCGTTGATTGCTGTATATCATTGTTTAGCCTTTTTAATTTGTAATGCCAAGTTTATACAGGAATTGCCTAAAAGAGACAGGCAACGTTTACTCAGGAATGTTGCATATGCCGTGGCTATGTGAAACCGGTGACAGCTACTTTACTGATATCTTTTTCCCTGTCGAAAAGTTAGCTTCGTGTTTGCTATAATAATGCTGTGAGACGGGTCCATGGTTGACCGACATGGTCTAGCGCCAGTCAGCTGCTTGCAGAAAACAATCTTTTGTCGGCTGCTGTATCAGGAGGAAGGCAGTTTGGGGATTCCGTTTAGGGATCCTTGCGTCTACCAACACTTTCGTGCACACGGTTACTCACTTTGCTAGTCAAAGAGGGGGTACCATGAATGTGTGGCATTCGGTGTTGTATGGGGACTCTATGTAGTTGTCGGTCTGAACCGTGTTTGTTTTAGCTTCGGCTGCATTTATCAATTGTTAGTGTTAGGCCAGTTGTTTGCAGTTGTATGTATGGACCATTTTGTGGTCTGATTAGGAAATAAATAAATAAATAAATAAAAAATAAATACTGAACTCTCTTCCTGAATTAATTGCCAATGTCAGTCTTGTCAGCCATTACCGGTACTTTATTATGACCCTATAGTCTGCATCATCAATGTTCTAATAGTTCACTTATTTATTCAATTCCGTACGAGGTACATAATGGGTATGTATGGAAGTGAGAAGACTACACGAACACAAAAAACGGTCTAAAGGGGAGTACGGTCCACATCTGCAATAGCCTGCCCAACAGCGATGCAGTGAACATTGTCATGGGCCCTTTGTCTCAGCAGCCATATGTCATGGGGGGTATGGACCGCACTATCTATCCAGGTGCATTACACTTTCCGAAACAACTGCACCCACACCTTTAGTCATCAGATCTCCCTTTGTAAGCCACAACAAGGGCATTGTTAGAGTTTTCTATAGTGCTCCACAGTGCAGCCTGTTGTAAAGGCAGGGCAAGTTTCAGTGTAAGGAAGTTACCGTCTCTACAAGCTTGGTTTTATTCTATACCTAAACATCAAATATATTCTTTTTATGACTACGTGATAAACCAATAACAGTTCATTAATTGACGTATTTGAATAATTACAGCAGTACAGCGCCATAGCTCTGGTCTTCAGCAGATGCAGCTTCAAGAGAGGAGGCAAAGGTGTGCAGGAGAGTGTTGTCCTTCTTGCACAGCTTAGCCTGAACTTTCTGCATATTTACTGAATTATGCAACTTTCTGTAAATTAAATTATTGAACAAGTTTCCTCTCAACTCGATCTCTAGATAGGTTCCTGAAGTGACCCAAGTTAGATCGTTCCATTCAGATGTAAAGGTTCAACATTCTCAGAAATCCCCCCCCCCAAAAAAAAAAGACAATTCTAACCGATTTCAAAACACTAAACGACATACCTTTCTTCTCAGCCGTGTAGCACTGCCTGTCCAGAAGGAACTGAAGAGCACGTTTTTCCAGGACAAAAGTATCATCAGCGTATGCAATAACATGGAGTGCCGTTCCGTTGACCCAACAGCACATAGGCAAGCCTCTTAGCTTTTTGACGGCTTCATCAGCACAAGGCAAAAAAGAATTGGAGATAGGGGCCTGCCCTGCCTAACACCACAATTTGGTGCGAAAGGGGAGGACAAGTAGTTACCCCAATGTATAGCAGGTAATTGCTGATCATCACAGTCACGTACAATGTTCACCCATGTGTACAATGTTCAATATTGGTACTCTGCATATTTGAAGGGCACAAACCAATGTGTCATGCGAGACCTTGTAGATTGCGTTGGCGGGCGAGCCGGGGAGTGAAACGGGCGGCGGAGTGGCGGCGCTGTAGGAAAATGGTCAGTAATTTAGATGCCTGGGGTGGCAAAGATTATTTCGGCGGAGATTTGGAGGATTCTATCGCACCTTTGGGTGATCGGGAGTTCTGAGGCGAAACCTGTAATGATGGTGATTGCAGCGGGGAAGTGTTGGTTACTGATAAATTGGAAGAATCGTTGTGGCCGGAGGCTGTCAAGACGAAAGCGCCTGTTTGGAAATTAGACAAGCCCGTCCTGGCATGGTGGAATAAAAATAAAAATATTAGGTTAGCCCCCGGGGAGCGAACGTCGATCGTGGATCGGTACATTGTTGATGACGTAGTGCAGCGAGAGTTTGTGCCGCCACGCACACCATTGTTGCCACGCCTTCGTGACCTACCTCTACCTCTGCCACGCCTCTACCTACTATCGATAGCGGATTAGTATCAGTTAAGACGGAAATGTTTGGAGCACTGCTCCCACTGCTGCGGGCGTTGCAGTTCTGCGGAATGAAACCTGTTGATTACTCAAGTACGTGGCAGGACCAGCTTTCGCAAACGGTGGTTGATGCAGTGACATTACAAATTCAAGCTTTATTGTCAATGAACGGACTGAGGCGTGACCGGTTACAATATGCATTTTCAGAAGACATCCGCCCAGAATTGGTTGCATGTCCGCCTACGCTGAATAAACTTTTGGAAATCCATTGCCTGAGGTGTTAAAACGTGTGTAGACTGTGGCGTCGGTGACACTGCGAGCCACGTCGCAGCCAAGGCGAGGCGTGCAAAACACCCGTCGTGGTGGGGTTTTTCTGCCAGGTCGGGGATGGCGCTCGCGATCCCGACAAGGTGACAAGTGGCAGTAGGCTGCAAGTGGGGACCGCCACACCTGGCAATGCGGGAGCTGACGATGTTTTGTGTTTCGTTAATTATGATTTTTTTGGGATTTAGACCCCCGGCGGGGGACGGGGCTTGTCGGAAAGTTTCAACGGCGCAGTGTGGGGATGGTGTCGTATGTGGCGTTAGGTCGAACCAGGGTTTGACTGTACTGAACACTATTGAGTCGGGTTGAGTCAGGGTGGGCCATGGGGGTCAGAAGCCGAAGTTGGAGTTGTCTACTATGGCGAGGGAAATCCTACAGTCGGATGTTGCGGATGCAACGAAGAAAGAGTACGCCTATAAGTGGAAAAGATGGGAAGAGTGGTGTGTGCAAAAAGACTGCGATCCTTGGACAGCATCGATGGCAGTGTGCATGAATTTTTCAGCTGAACTGTTCCGAGTGGGCCTACAATACCGCACTATAGTGGGTAACCTTGCAGCGATTGCGAAATTCCAGGTGGAAAGCCAAGCTGGTACGATTGCGCAACGACCGGTAATGAAAACTTTTGTTAGAGGCTTATTCTGCAGGAGGCCACCGACGCCACAATACGTGGCAGTATGGGACTTACGAATCGTGGCGAAGTACAGTATTGGACATTAAATTTTACCCACCTAAAAAGTTGGCTTCGCTGTAGTGCCCGTCTATGCAGTACTTTCTCCTGTCAAGGAATTGCATTGTTGGTCATGCTCTGTTGCGTTTTCAGTATCAGGCCTTGTTAGTAATCCCTGCGTACCAACCTATGACGTCAAATCACAACAATGATTTTTCTTTGCATCTGAACTGTTGAGGTCTAAGCAACATCGTCGTTTCACCCGTGAACTGTAGTGAAGACGGGAGTTTGTTTAATTAGTTTATCAAATATACTAGTTGTAAAGCCCATTATTAATACGGGCTAATCTAGAAGTGTACTACATTCGAGGTGAAGCGAATGTGTGTGAGTCTCTTCCCCTCCATCATGAATCCCTAAAAATCCTCGCACTTCCCTCTCTTCCCCTTCCCTTCCTACTAAATAGGTTTGTATCCAAATTTCTTTCTTTTTGGATATTTAGCAGGTTAAAAAAATTATGATTATGCATAGCGGAGAGCCAAGCTAAAACCAACAAAATTATGAGAATGAAGAGAAATGACACTGCCGATCCGAGTTCTATTACGGCCGCATAATACGTGAAAATATTTTTGGCTAGATGGCTTCACTGCAGTCCCATATGCTATGACAGGTGTTTGTTTAATTTCAGAGAATACTAGGTTTGTTTACAGAGGATGAAAACCACAACCACTGTTCTGGTTTCCAACTAGTTGGAACAAACTATTTGAAGTGAGTAGCAATTCAAAACTGAGGACTGGAGTTTGCTTGTTATCGGTAGCCTACACAACTTTCAAGGTATTGCTCCCAAAAAAAAACAATTAAGAAAGGGCTCCTGAAAGAGCTCAGCTTTTTCTAACGCATTTGTTGATGAAAATTAATAATACTGAAACCGGGTAGAATTCGAAATATTAGCCAGATAATAAAGAAATTTTTTTTAGAAAGTAGTTAACTGGAACGGAGCGAGTCGAAGGCTGAACGAAGCTCCACTATGATCACACTCATGCGAAAATCAAAAAGACTATTCAAACCACACTTTGCATGCAGTAGCACACGGGAGTCTAGACAAGGTTTATCAAAAAAAAATAAATCTGGAATTGAACATGGGTTGAGGAACCATCAGGGTGACAAAATGGGCCAAAAGCCAAGAGCCAAAATCGAAACGACAACGAGACAGTGAGCCGTTTCTAATTGTTAAAGGCATCCAATCATTAAAAGATTGATTGTTGATGATAAAGAGGCAGCGTAAGACCATAGGGCCATAGAGCCTTAGGGCTTCGGGCAGATGATCAGTAGTGGTTAACGCTCGTTAAACCCTTTGAACCCTTTGGCGGCGTAAGGCTTCGGGCCATGGCCCTAATAAAATCATCATTCCAGCCTCACTAGCAGACATGTGTCTGTTGACTGTAAGAACTAAAAACATTTTGTAAGGCTGGGCTGATCCCGATTACCGATTCAGAATGCCTTACGTAATTCTTTACCGACATTTTCAATATCGGTAGAAATCGGGAACGGTAGGTAAAATCCAGATAGATCGGTAATAAACCAAATTGAAGATATTTTCACTTCCCGTCTACCGATTTTGACGTTTGAATACAACATTTTGAAGGTTTTTTCACCAGCTTTCCAATGGTCCAAAACCCAAGCAGCTGTCTCTTAATGTTTAGAAATTACAATGCTAATTTTTTTTATTTTACTGGGGGATTTGACCCTGCTACCCTGGCAGAGTTTCCCTGGTGGAATGTTATCACTACTTTCAAAGGCCTAGGCTACCCTTTTTGGCCAAACAGCAAAACACCGAAAAAAGAGGAGCCCGCTCCATTATGTCGACAGTGGAAGTGACGACGGCCCTAGTCAAAAATGAAAAGAAAGAAGTTACTTCGTGTTAATTCCATTCACTTTTGTCAAAAAGGTGTGTTTTAAAATTATAGCCAACCAGCTAGTATTTACTACGCATACTATTTGCAATTTGTTGACATGCAAATTCAGTTCATTAGCACCATTAAATAAACCAAATAAATTACCAGATAACGACTGGATTAATATTAACTGTTGCTTTGTTAGTAGCTTCCAAGTAGCATATAAGCCAGAAGCTTACAAGTGCATGCCATTCCTAGATATCATTATCGCTTCCTTTTCCATTCATTGTCACATGGTCTTCACGGAGAGAAGCCGTGGGTTTCGTTTCTGGGTACCAGGCCAGTTGATTCAGTATAGATAGAATCTTATTTCACAAAAGCAACTGTAAAAGGAGTCAACTTTCCGGCACACACGTGAACTAGCACTGAGACCACTACCATACTAAGACCACTGGAAGACCGGGGCACAATTTTAACAAACAGAGGCCTCCTCCCACACCCCTCCCTCCCCGGTTGACATACCAGAGTAAAATTTTAACTGAGGCTTAATCCCTCTCCGACATAATATAATATCGCGGCAAAAAAATCACCCAACATCTTTATCGTACTGAGTCACCCAAATCACCCAACATCTTCAACTGCTGTCCAGTTTTGAGTCTTGCCTAAACTGTATAGTCTCGTTTCAGGTAAAGGCATTCTTGCTTCACTGTACGGCTGCATTATGTTTTCAGCGGTGAGATTTTGATATTAATCAATGAGCCTCAACAGGCATTTTGCCAATTCGGCAACCTAAATCGCCGTGTCTTTATTACTTCCCTCAGTGAGGCGTGGCGAGGTGAAGGCCGGGGTAATATTCTCCCTTCTTACTAACGGCCTTGGTTGAGCCAGGAAGGGAAGCACGCAGTTTCTACCACAGTCGGCCTTGGCTTGAGAAAATCATCTCTTTTTTCCGCAACTGCGGAGTACATATGCCTGGACTAATCGTAGTCCGAGTAATATTTTTCGCACCGATGTATTAGGTTAAAACCTACACAGCATATTTTTAACGTGGGTTGTCTTTGAAAATAGTAATGACTAGTCATTCCACAGTTGGCCGCATTTGGTAGCAATTCACAACGATAGATGGACCATGCGGTAATATTATCATACGCACTCCTTTATACCGCTCCTGTCAATACATCCCTATAATAGTTATTGTTCACCCATTGCGGCTGCATCCAACAGCAGCAGCGATGCGACTGTTTGACCATCCACCTTGATCCATCATATTTCCTATGCTGTGCCTCAATTAAGGCTACGTATTTGCTTCGGTAAAGCCTTCCCCACAAATAAATAAATAAATAAATAAATAAATAAATTTGTCAACTAATCTTCTACTATTAATTGGAAAACGTGACACGTCTGCTTTTAGGTGTCGTTTTATGTGACAATTCTTTGAGTTGTAACAGATTAATTTCCGATTAATTTCATGAATATTTTATGTTTAGTTCTCTAATATGTCCCACTTTAGAGAAATGCCGTGGCCAACGTTACTGATTTACAAACTTAAATCCACAAATAGGGCGTAGAATGAATGTGGACACCTTTAAATGAATTGCATAATTCTTTCAAAAGTTATCGTGGACACAGTCTGACACATGCTTAAGACGGAAAGCCACTTTCTGTTTCGCGCTGCATATCAATTTAAATCCACAAATTTAAATCCACAAATAGGGCATTGGATGATTGTGGGTAATTTTAAATGAATTGCAGAATTCTTTAAGAAGTTATCGTGGACACAGTCCGACACTTGGTTAAGACGGGTCGAAGCTCCTTAAAAAAAAGAAACAACAATACCAATGCACGCACCATATATATTCTCACTGGCTAATTGTTCTTTGTGATGAACCGTGAATACAACAATGAAGTAGCATCAGCTTACCAACTTGTTCGAACCATAAACAATAGTTCACTGTGAGTGTAAGCTATATTGTTCCACCAGAAATAGTTAGGCGATGAGATGCAAACTGCTGCGCCTTTAGAAGTGGGTAAAATTTAATGTCCAATACTGTACCTACAGACACTGCATCCGCCGAAGAACCTAACACTCCAACAACTGACGTATAAGGTGGTGATGCTACTGGCAATATGCGCTGGTAATAGAGGTAACGAACTGGCAAAATTGAGTCTGGAATGGTGCGATTTTGGGGCGGACGATGCCGTCTTCGTAGTCTGCGACCACAAAACATCCAGGAGTGGGGCGCCTTTTCTGGTGCTCCGCATGAAGCGCAACGAGGATAAAACTCTCGACACAATACGGTATGTGGCATTTACATTCGGCGGACAGCGGCAATGAGGGACATACAAGCACTGGCCTCGGGTGCTAGGCCTACTCAACTTTTCCTGTCATACGTGAAACCGCACTAACCTATTGGAACGCAGATGGTGGCAAGATTGATCTGTGCCGTGCTCCATTATGCGGGGATAGAAACGAGCCATTTTAAGGCACATTCGGTGCGAGTGGCAGTGGCGTCATCAGCAAGGGCCTGAGGCGCATCTGCGTCGCAAATTATGGAGATGGCGAATCGACTTCTGTGTTCGCCACTCACTACAACAGAGCGGTGCTACCAAGCCTAGCTGGGGAGCTGCTCCAGAGACTACAGGGGAGGAACCAGATGGTCTCCTGGATTATGATCCATCTCTTTTCTTTGATGTTAATAGAGAAAGGCGGACCAGGGGTCACTCCCTGAAATTGGTTAAGAAACCCTTCAGATTAAACTGCAGAAAATACTTTTTTGTAAATCGGGTCATTAATGTTTGGAATGCTTTACCTGATGATGTTGTCACGGCACCCTCTATAAATTGTTTCAAATTCAGACTAAATAAGTGTAACCTACTACGATACATATCAGACTATTCCTAATGTTATTTTTGCTGTATTGTTGTACAGATATTTCTATCTAGCTATATGTATTTGTTATCACTTAATGATGGTAAGATATAAGCGGTTTCTGGTAAAAGCCCTATCTTACCATTTTGCTAACTTACTCGGCAAATAAACTTTTATTATTATATAAACTAACAGGTAAGGCTGGCAGCACCACGTCTTCTTAATCTATCCCATTCTGTAACACAGTGAGGAGGATTCTGTGAAGGAGAAATGAATATTCTCCCAGAGAACTTGTTCTCGCCAGGAGAATCTAAGTTCTCAGAGTGGAATCCGACAAAACTGTGTTACAGTTTATTTCCCACCCGCTTCCCTCGCGCTGGCAGTACCAGCCAGCCGCAAAGAACGACAGTGAGGTATTAGGGACGGGAGATAGTGTGGAGGCGACCAGAAGTGACGTAAGATTGCATAAATTAGAGTAAAATTTGATGCAAATTAGTAAGATAAAACGTGCCGCGGTCAAGGGAAGATAACCCATTCTGTAACACAGTTTCGTCGGATTCCACTCAGAGAACTTAGATTCTCCTGGCGAGAACAAGTTCTCTGGGAGAATCTTCAATTTCACACAGTCTAGGACCTTGGTTCTAATAAGCTGCTACAATATAAGCCTTCACAGGAGGATCTTGGCGTCGTTCTCGGTGATGATCGTTCCATTTCTACACATGTCCAAACTATTATACCCAAAGCCTGTACGGTGTTAGCTGCAGTTTGAAATACCTTTAACTAGCTTTAACCAAATATCCTTAAACTGTACTGTAGTCTTATTAGAAGCATCGAATATGCAAACAAAGCCTGGTGGATCAGATTTCAGCGTGACAAGGACAAAGTGGAAAGATTCCAGCGACGGGCTACAAAGTGGGTCATTGGTTTATCCAATCTGGCATACGGTGAACATTTACAACGACTGTAGACTTCCCACACTGGCTTATCGACGTACTTGCGGAGATTTAATCTTTGCATATAAGACTATTAACTTCAATAACCCACTTGAGAAATCTTGGCTCATTGTCACTGATGGTCTTAAAGCTAAAAAAAAACCCACGGAGCTAAGGTTGTGAAACACCGTTGTCAGACGTCAATACGACAAGTCATTTGCTTTCAGAGTGTGCAATCTGTGGAATCAGATGACGGCAGAAAACTGATTCACATTCAAAAAAATATCTTTACATACTGATACACCCCCATAGCAGAAAGTATTCAAACTGTCTGCAACTTAACCTATGAAACTAAAAAATTGTCTGCAGCACTAAGACCAACCGTAACTTCAAATCCAATGCTTAAAGTATTTATTATGTTTGGCGTAATTTTGTGATTTAATAAATAAAGCTAGTGTCTAGTGTTAGTATTTATTTTATTTTAAACAAAGCAAATTATCAAAAGTTCAGAACTGGGTATTTATTAATTAATAATAATTATTATATTTAAACCACTGACTTTCAAAATCACATTTTTCTGGAATACCATTGGTACAGATACAGATACCGACCTAAAATGCTTGTAATATGAAATTCCATTCACGCATATTAAACCAGCTTTCAACAACTTCGTGTTTTAACTAAGCTGGAGGTCCACTCAATTCGATGAATACTATCAAGCCAGTCGTACCAACGTCTAATAAAGTTCCATCATCACTCCTTGCTTGTTTCCTTAAAATCTTTTCAATAACTGAGCCCCATGTTTCACAGATTGCTTCAGAAACAGGAACTGATAATTTGGCAACGTAAATAGTGCATTTTCAAGCAACATACTTTCCAAACTTGAGATTTTCTCTGTAAGACTTGTCATACTGCCGATCACAACATTGGCGCAGGAGCAGAGCACTGTTGACGTAACATCGGTCCCAGCTGCAGCGGCCAGCAGAAGCCAACCAAAAAATTGCCGCTTATTTTTACATAGCGCCACATTTTCTGTGCAATTGTGCAACTTAAATTAGATGCAACATAGTCGTACGTCGCACTCCTTTCTGCTTCAGGGCTGTTACCTTTTCTCGTACCACCCTATGACTATAAAAATTGGTAGGAGGGAATAATCGACATCGTAAGCCAGTAGGCTTTCTGTTGAATTCAAATTCAAATATTGCTATGATATTGCGTAGTATATTGTTTCTATATTTGTGCGGTTTACATACCATGCCTTGACACAAGTGTTATGTTGTTTTTATTATTTAATTTGTTCAGAATGGAGCTCATCTTCGTGTTGGAAACCCATTGGCTAAAGATTTTCTGAATAAAATTGAAGATGGAACTCTAAAAGCCAAGTCTGGTGCTCAAGCCGAACTAGTGCTTCGCCTTGGAAAAATAATTAATTATTGGCGGAATAACCATAAAAGGATAGTGTAAGTAAATATTGAGTTGGAAATTTACTTCTTTTGAGCTAACCCTTTAAGTGCCAAATGCCTTTTGGTTTCTACAGTTCATTTCCGTAATACTGGTTAATCCACAATTACCCAGTTAAGTGTCTTGTTAGGGGTTAGGCCTCCAGACACCAGCATCCACAGATATTACAAGGGAGTTGCTGATTGCCAACAATCTTGAAGGGATAAATAGCATAACGTAAAGAAGAATGATGAACCATCAAAAGTCAAATGACTTATGAGAAGGCATGGATACTACACATTAAAAAGGCGATTGAGCCAGGCTTTGCAGGCATTCAGGTTTGAAGCACAAACAATGTCATGAGGTAGGGCATTCCACTGGTTCACTACCCTATGATTTTAAAAGGAACTGTGATTGGGGTCTGAGCTTAAGGTTTACAAAACTAGTGAGGGTGGACTCTAGTCAGCTGCACAGGTTCAGTGAGCAGTTTAAAGACGGGAAGGCGCAAAGGCTCACAAGAAATAACTAAATATAGATGCAAACCTATTTACGTTGCCTTTTGGACTTATATGTCAGACTGCCTGAGCGGGGAATTGAACCCAGGACCTTTGAAACCAAAGGCCGAGGTCATACCGCTGAGCCATACTGAAGATGGAACTCTAAAATGGTAGGACCTCGGCCTTTGGTTTCAAAAGTTCTGGGTTCGATTTCCCGCTCAGGCAGTCTGACATACAAGTCCAAAAGGCAACGTAAATAGGTTTGCATCTGTATTTAGTCAATTCAGTAAGCAGCATGTTCTTGGGAAGCTTGTCAATGCCATTCATGATTTTGAAGGTTCGTAAAATGTTTCCTGAAACTGATGGGCTTCAAGATCCATAATTGTTCATCTGGTGCAAGTTCTCTTGGTAAGGCACCAATTTGGTAGTAAGTCTCGGGTTAATCTGTCCGAGGGCACAGTAGCTTTCCTTGCACTGGGCTTCGAAGGTGAGGTTTTTCTCAATATTGACACCAAAAGTCTTTGACTGATTAGCATGTTTGAGAGGTGCATTGTGGAGATGGTAGATGTGATGTAGGCTGTTGTGGCTTAACTAAAGGACTTCACACTTCTCAATATTGAAGGAGAGCCGATTGGTAACTCTTCAATCTTGGACGCAGTGTAGGTCTCGGATGGCAAGAATAGTGGTGTCATCATTGAGTTTCTTGTACATATGCGAGTTGTTAGCAAAGTGGTGGCACAAGATTGTCATAATCTCAGGAAAATAATTTATGTAGACAAGAGAAAGGAAGTAAGAGACCAAGCGCAGTGTCCTGAGGCACTCCACTGCTAACAGACTTCCATATTGTATTTAATGGGTACCATCAATAGAAACACACTGAAGACATTCTGTAAGAAAGCTAGTCACTGTAGAATTTCTCCCACAAATGCCGTTAGGGATTCTTAATATGGATTACGTGGTTGACAGTGCTGGAAGCCGTTTTAATGTCCAGAAGTAAGACGACATGGAATTTGGTTGTCAGTACTTTCTGTCCAATAATCCAATAGGTTTGCAAGACAGGAATAGCCTTTTTGGAATCCATGTTGGCTAGATGAGAGGATATCTTGTTCAAGGAATTTGTGAAGATCTTACTATCAAGGATCGTACCTACTTTGAATTGATGTTAACTGGCCTGTAGTTACAAGGACGTGCAGTTCCCACACATAGGGGAGTCTAATAATTGCGTCCTTTCAATCTGACGGGTGTACTGCCTCGTCCATCGATTGCCTGGAGATGATGTATAGTGACAAGACAACTCTGTCGGCACAGTGCTGTAGAAGTGCAGAATGTATT
Organism: Lithobius niger; assembly: GCA_023313725.1. Classification (NCBI taxonomy): domain Eukaryota; kingdom Metazoa; phylum Arthropoda; class Chilopoda; order Lithobiomorpha; family Lithobiidae; genus Lithobius; species Lithobius niger. The sequence continues at coordinate 35,020 of JAHWFP010146724.1, forward strand.
CCACCCAGACCCATTGTGTTAGCTGGGTTGCATGCTTTCAGCTCCTTTAACACATTGTGCATGTCAAACGGAACATGTAAGGTTTTAGGTTCAGAGTATGTTTGTAGGTCCTTTAGCAAGGGGTGGCTTTAGGGGTGTGTTAGCTATGCCCTGTTTATACGTGGAAATAAACATTTCATTGTCATTTCATTGGAAAGGACCGTTTGGTAGGTATCTTATGAAAACTAAGATTTGATGTTTTGCTTGAGTTCAGCAATATGCTCTTTAGGGATGTGCGAGTAGAAAAATTTTAATTCGAGTCGAGCCGAGCCGAGTTTGCAACAGAAGAATCGAGTATCGAGCCGAGTTCGAGTATTTGCTGAAAATATTTTGTTTGCAAGTTTCTCTTCAATTTGGTAAAATAATAAGAACAAAGATGGTGCTTAGCTGACTGTGTGGCTCATCGTTTTCCAGTTTTAAGGATATAACTTGAAAATGGTTTCTATTATTGACTTTTAATCTGCACCACTGAAAAGCTCTCGTCGAGACGATCGATTTGGTATATTGGAATGTCAAATTTGGTCAAAAATTGATGAAGTTATCGCATTTTCGCCGGATTCGAGTTTTTCGAGTATTTACGCGAGCAGCGAGCCGAGTTCGAGTACAAGTTTCATACTCGGCTCGGCTCGAATTTTTCGAGTATCGCACATCCCTAATGCTCTTCATTCTTTGCTTGTCTTCGCGTATTATGGTGGCAGACCGGTGCCTTATGGCAACATTATTAGTCTAGTTCTCTTTTGTCAGGATTGCGTTGATAAGTTTACCATTTTTGGGCTTTCATGTTGACCTCCCTCTATGCAAACAGCCAAGGACGTTTGGAGTCGTGAATAGTGTTGGGAGCGCACTGGATACCAGTCAAAAATTTTCGCAGCTCTTCTCTTTGACTTAAGATAAACCATTCACATTATTCTGCCAGTCGATGGAATTGATCAGTTCGTTCACTAGGTAATATGTTTGCTTTTATGTACAGAGGTGGAGCTTAAAGAGTCAACAAATTTTGGCAGGAGGAATGGGGTTGTCCACGACAGCAAAGATAGTCATTAAGATTGCATCGATACCAATTTTACCGATCCGATGCCGATCCATTTTTACAAATTTTGCCGATAACCGGTACTGATACAGATATTAAAAATTAGGTCACTTAAAAAAAGAAAGCTGGTTCTCGGGCATTTTTCTCATGAAATCCGTGCGGGAGGGCGAAATTCTATTTTTTATTTAATTTAGGACCGTGGGGCCCGACCCTATTTTCCTGTACATTTTGGGGAATTATATTTTAGTTTGGGTAAAATAAAAAACACTGCGTCATAATTCTGCTTACCACGTGTCCATGAAATTATTTAACGACAAGAATGGTAATTTTATATTTTCATTTCTCACTAAGGACCATTTTTGATCTGTAACTTTTATTTTTGCCGCGTCGTTTCTTTTTATTTCCCGTCAAAAAATAGGTGCGGGAGGGCCTAAGAACGAACTTTTCTTTTTTTAATGGCCTTATCCCAAGTTTTTTTTTTTTACCATGGTGTAGTTCTCCTTCATATAATCCTCCTCTCTGTGTTAACAAATGGGATGTTCCCTTTGCTTACTGGCACCTTAATCTCCTTCATTTGTATAAAGTAATTTATAATAATTTTTATAATTTTATAACTTTTATAGCCACGAAAATAAACATTACCTGTTATTCATATTAGCAGCCCCCCCCCCCCCCCCAGTTGAAGCCCTTATCTCTAGCTTGAAAAGTTGTCTTCCCTGCCGTGCTCGTAACCTTCCCTCTCTCTATGCATGCGCGAGCACAGGCCTCCTCTATATAGCCGGTGCAGTGATCCAGACCTCATCTTTCTTCCTAGGGCGACCGCCGATTGTGGTTGCTCGTGAGCTCTCCCATCTTCTAGACCTTCGTCCGCGGACCGCTTTGGAAATTATTGATGGTCCGCTTTGTTCCTTGCTGTTTCTGAAGTTTCCAGTGGTTGTAGTCGCGGTTGATTCCTCTTCCTCTGTAAGACGATCGGCCCGCCTTCTTCTCCTGGTTCACCATCGCCTCACGGTCCTCTTGTCTATTCCAGTCCGCCTCTGGTTCCGGGTGTACACTTCCCGTCGGCCGCGCCTATCGTTCCTCAGGCCGCTGCCTGGATTGCTTAGACTAGACGCGGTTCCGTTTTTCCTTCCAACAACGAAACTCTGTATCCTGTTGCTTTACTGTGCCGCCTTTTGTCGGATTGGTGCACGGACCATTGATTGAAAAATGTCACACGTGACTCACAAAAACGCACACTTTCACTATGAAG
>JAHWFP010146724.1:61638-100334 GCA_023313725.1 Lithobius niger
CCCCCCCCCCACCATTACCAACACTGTAACAATCTTTCAACTAATCGCTCTGATTGAACCTGACAGGGACCTCATGTTCACCCAAGCTTCCCCATCGAAAGCACCGCAGAATCGCTGCAACAATGGATCCACCAACATCTTAACTCTGTTTAAAGAACCACCTGCAAATCACAAAAAGATGGCAGGCGGGAATCGCCGAGCCGCTTTAATAACGTCTTTTTTGTAAGACGTTAATATGGTCAGGACCGGCGGACATGCGCAAAACATTATGTCAGACTTCAAAGTGTTAACAAAATCAATTTTTAAGTCGCACATGATTCACGGGAATGTTTGCAATCACGGAAAAGTCGGCGATATTAGGGTTACGCGATCGATCATTGATGCGCGTGATCTGAATTCAGTCTAGCAAAAACACAATGCATTTATTCTCATATATTTACAAATTTAGTTTGAGATCGTCCTCCTTCCAACATCTAATATAACTCAAAGTTAAAAATAATTTCTAACCATCACCAACCTTCAAAACGGACAACGTGATTCATAACCTGGAAGTGCGTGTGTTGCTGAAATGTTCCGGAAGTTGTCAAGTTGGCAACGTTTTCTGTTAACTTTTAATATGTTAGATATTGGACAGAGGACGATCTAAGAAACTAAATTTGTGAATAAATGATTACAAAGACATTGTGTTAATTCTAGAATGAATCTAGATCATGTCGGCAAATGATTGCATTATCGCTGACTTTTTTTGTGATAGAAAATTCCTTTCCTGGACAGATGTTAGAAAATAAATATAATTTTTTTTTATGCCCCCCCCCCCCCCCCCCTCCCAATTTTAGTCAAATTAATGTTGCAGGTTCATGGGCGTCATATACGCGATTTATGGTAATTCATTGACCAGTTATTACGGCTTGGATACAATATGGCCTTTTTAATTTAAGTGCCATTTGAAACCAGGTTGCACAGCATTTGGTTGGATGACACTTCAAGGTAAAAAGAGTGATGGCAGCGATATGCACAGTCGAACCGCTAACACAGTGGGGATCTCCCGAGATCAAGCAAAGGTTCGTCTTTTTATCTTTACATCTTGTTAAGTACAAACATATCAGAATTAAAATTAAATAAACTGCCTTTGAAATCACATGATGACTTACCCGCCGCACTTCCGCCACCTCGCGTCTATACACCACTGTTTCTGGTGCCGCGGCGCGAGCTGGATTGTGTGAAATTTGCTGCGTACAACGTTTTATTGTTCGTCGTTGTTTGGGAGTGAAGGATACAGAATGACGATAAAACGACAATTTTAACTAGATTAAAATTAGTTTTTACTATCCTAAAATACTTACTTCTACTATGTGCTAAAATCGTTTTCGATTTGCTTTTCTACCCGAAATTTTTAAACCCCCACATTTAAAGCCTTTCTAACACCTGCAATGCAATGAGGTTAGCCTACTTGCCACTAGGATCGCAACAATTGTTGCCTATAACAATGCAGCACCAGCCTGCAATCCTCACTTTTCGTTTTCCAGACACCCCTTTCTCAATCAACAGGGTTCTGCGAAGCGGGGAGGCTGGGCGGGTCCTACTAGAGGTAAGTATTTTAGGATAGTAAAAACTAATTTTAATCTAGTTAAAATTGTCGTTTATTACTATCTGTAAAATACTAACCTCTAGTATGTGCTGAATTTGTCCTATAGGACGGCGGGACAGCACGAACCCTGTAACCTCGTTGCATTGCACTCAAACCTAACTTTACAGTACACAGACATAGATCATATCAACCAAGGTATGCACCCACCTTCTTAACTGTCCATCGGGTTGACCTCTGGTACCGTACTATCCACATCACTGCTCCAGCCTGCTTGGCGGCAATGACGCAGTCCACCTTTCCCCTGTGTACTCTCCGCTGTGCACAAGATACATTCTTCGCCTTTATTCCACTCGTATAAAGTTCTTATGGCTCACCCTTGGAACACTGCCTTGTGTTTGGTTGGGATCTCCCTAGAATGCAATGTTACTTCGTGGAGCACCCTTCCAGCGTCAATCGTAGCACTCCTACGTGACGTAGCACAAAACTCCACTTCAACTCACCCCACCTTCTCTCCCCCATTTAGGGAAAGTTCCAGTGGGCATGGCGACATTGAAGACACTGCCTTGCATCTTGTCGCCGTTTCACCAGAGTGCACACTTCCGTCACCTCACATCATAACGACACTACCTGCCGCCACGTGGGGCCGTCGCAGGCCGCTGACCACTCGAGAACCAACATCGCACAGATAGTGGGAAATGAACGTGCTCTTGTTGGTCCATGAACATGCTGCCACGACATCGTCCAAAGGCGTCCCAGACGCGAAGGCCCAAGACGCTGCCAGTGCCCTCAGTTCATGGGCTCGCATCTTACTAGGCAGATTCTGATGATCTGGACCCTGTTCATATGCCCGCTTGATGACTTGGCAAATCCATCTTCCCACCTTCGCGGATGACAACGGTTGGGGAAGGACACCACCAGTTTTCTGGTCTCACTGCATGAACAACGGAGTCCTGGCTGGCCTTAATCCTCCCGGGCGGTCAGTCCTCTCCAGAAAATAGCGAAGGGCCCGGACCGGGCACTGTGACCATTCCGTCCCCTCTGGATCCTCCAGCGGCTTCAGTGCCTTTATTTCTAACGGCTTGGTGGGAGCATCTGTCCGTTGATTTTTTGCACGGAACTCGGGCGGAAAAGCAATTACCACGGATGACCAGTTTCGAGCAAACCTAATGTTATCCTTATCCCTTGTTAACGCCGCCAGCTCACTCTGCCGAGCCGCCATTGCCAAAGCCACCAGAAACAGAGTCTTCTGGGAAAGAAGTAACAGAGATGCAGAACATAGAGGCTCATACGGTGCCTGTTCCAAACTTGCCAGAACTAGGGGCAAATTCCATTTCGGGAACAGCTGTTTCACTCTCGGTCTTGCGTTGCCGAAGCCCCTGATCAAACGAGCGACATCCTCACTGGTCACTAGCTGCCTGTCTCCCACACAGGATACCACGGAGTTGATCGCCGACCTGTAGCCCTTGATTGCACTCGGAGTCAACCCCTGTGAGAACTGTTCCTCCAAAAACGATGACAAATCCGCAGCTGACGGACAGGTTGGATCCACATTCCTCGCCCTGCACCAGTACAACCACACCTTCCACCTCGCCTCATAGTTCTTCCTTGATGATGACCTCAGGCAGCCTAACATCCTCTCAATTACTTTCGGCGAAAAACCCCTCAGCCGAAGGATCCCGGTTAGAGTCTCCACCCGTGAAGATGTAGAATTGAAGGTGATGGATGGACTGTTGAGCCGTTGCGCTGAGTCAGGATGGTGTCTGACAGGGGTGGCATCACCGGTCCCTCTTTCCGGCCAACTCCACCAGATCCGGGTACCACGATGTTGCCGGCCACAGTGGTGCAATCAAGATGAACTCTCCCGGAGATCTGCGGATCTTGTTCAGACACGTTTGCAGCAGCGAAAACGGAGGAAACAGGTACGCCGACAGTCCTGTCCAATCCACGGAGAAGGCGTCCGTCGCCCACGCTGTCGAATCCGGGAACGGCGAAACGAAGGATGGAAGCTGAGCGTTGAAGCGAGTGGCGAAGAGGTCCACCCAAGGTTTTCCCCACATTTGAAACAGGGCCTGGCAAAGATGAGGGTCCAGTCTCCACTCCGTCGTCGGAGCTGTCCCGCGCGACAGCTCGTCTGCCAGCACATTCAGTTTCCCTGCGATGTGACGAGGTTGTAAGGACAACGGCAGGGACTCGCAAAGCCGAAGCAGCGCTGACGTTTCCTCCATCATTGATGAAGAGCGAGTCCCCCCGCCTTTCCTGATGTGAGCCACGGCCGTAGTGTTGTCCGACATGACCACTATCGTCTTCCCCGTCAGTTCCTCCTTCCATTCCAGAACCGCATTGCGAATCGCCCTCATCTCCAGAACATTGATGTGACAATGGCTCTCCTCGACAGACCACACACCTGCTACCCGACGAGATCCGAAGTGTGCTCCCTAGCCTGTAGAGGACGCGTCCGTGAAAAGAAGTCCATCTGCCGGCGGGTCTTGAATCGGGACTCCCAACAACAAGTTTTCCGCATTCCCCAGGCAGGTTTTCCAGAGACACAACATCCATCCAAGACTGACGGGGTTGCCACTCCACATTCCGGAACCAGTGCATCGGACGTACCTTCCACTCCCCCAACGGGACGAGCTTGGCACAAGAGTCCATCAGGCCTATCACCGATGCTAAATCCACTGCAAGAATGTCGGTCTCCTGACTGAGCTTGCTCATCCTGGTTCCCAGCTTTTCGACCCTTTCCAGCGAAGGACGAACAGTGAAGCGAACTGTGTCGAAGTAACCCCCGAGGAACACAAATTGCTGACTAGGGGTCAACCTGGACTTCTCCATCTTTACACCAAGACCCAACGCCTTGAACACCTGAAGGCACCTGGCAGTCTGACGACCCAGAATGTCGCACGAGCGGTGACGAACCAGCCAGTCGTCGATGTAAGCATGCGCACTAATGTCCAACCGATGTAGGTACCCCAACACCGGGCGCAATACTGCCGTGAAGACGTGGGGCCCCGTTGCGATGCTGAATGGGAGAACACGATACTGGTACGACTGACCTCCCACAAAAAGGCGGAAGAAATGTCGAATCGCCGGATGAAGGGGCACATGCATGTAGGCATCCTCGAGATCGATTGCTACCGTGTAGTCGCCCGGCTGCAACGCCTCCCTGACCGTCTGGATCGTCTCCATCTTGAAGTGAGCCTTTTCCAGGTGTTGATTCAGCTCGCGCAGATTGAAGATTAACCTGTTTCCGCCACCCTTCTTGTCGATGACACGAGCAGGGCTCCAAAATCCTTTCGTTCCCGGCGGCACTTTTTCTATCGCACCCTTCTCCAAGAGAACATTAACTTCTGCCTGCAACTTCCGATCGAATGGCCGCCTGACGATCCAGAGGGGCGGTTCTGACGTCGTCGCTGGCTTTGTGACAAATGGTGGTGAATAGCCTTTCTCTACAACAGAGCGAGTGAACACGTCGTCGGTAAGGCGTCTCCAATTTGCAGCATGACGCTGAATCCTTCCTCCCACCTGCCGGTGAAGTGGAGGAAGGTGAGGGGGGAACACGTCAGTAACGTCCTCTTCGGAAGCGTCCCCTGCCGCTACTTCGTCCACGCGTGGGGAATCCACGAGGCTTGCCCCTGCCCTGTGAAGGGGCCGCACAGGAAAGGGCGACCTGGAGCGATCCTTCTTGTCCTGGGACTGAACTGTTTGGGCCATACTGTCCCCTTCAGTGGCGTAACTACAATGAGGCAGAGGAGGCAGCCGCCTCCGGGCCCACCGAGTTTGGGGGTCCCCTCACTGGCCCCAATTTAAAATTTGTTTGTAACCCCAAAATATGACAAAGTAAGTTACTGCAAAAGTTCCGTAAGAAAAAGTTGTGTCTTGTGCAAAAATTGCAAAAGATCATTTGTTTTATTTTTTCATGAAAGGGGAGGGGCTCCATTGGGCTGTTACGTTATGTGAAGGGCCTACACTGGGCTCTAGCCTGTATGGCAAAAACGGCATTTTTTGTGAAGGGGAAGAGATGGGATGTCCACTGCACTGTAAAAACAACATTTTTTAGAGGGCGGGTGGGCGATCTCTACTGGGCTCATGCCTTGTGTGGCATTTCTTTTTTAATGAAAAGGGCCCTCCACTGGCCTGTCTTGTATGGAAATAACTAATTTTTTTTATAAAGGGGGCCCTCCACTGCACAGTAGCCTCCGGGCCCAAATTTTGAAGTTAAACCTCTGGTCCCCTTGTTTCGGCCGAGCCTGTTTCTTGTCCTCCGAGACGGCCGGAACGGCAGCGGGCAAACCAGTCAACTTCCTCTTCTTCCAAAAACTCAACTTCTGAGCTGGCGGTGGCTTTGACTTTTCATGGAGATTTGGAGCCAACGACAGTAACTTCCCATCAAACAAGTTGTCCGATCTGTGGATTGGCAGCAAGCGGAGTTGCGTCACCACGTCAGCCGGAGTGTCCACCGCCAACTGCAAAACTGCATCCCTCCGGGGAAGAACCATGTTTAAAAGCAGCCTGTGTGACCAAGAGAATCCGTCTTTTTGAAAGGCAAAACCACGTTTTGAGAGAACACAAAAATCCTTAACAGCCGGATCCTCAGCTAGTTCAGGCCGGGAGGCCACCAACTTCTTTACCGCCACCGCCGAAGCCGACAACACAATCTCAGCATGAGAATTAGCACGAATTGCATGACGCAAGAGCGCCTCGTTCTCTTCTTAAAAAGATACCGGAATCGATACGGAGACAGGCATCCTCAGAACCGAATTCGCTTCCAACGGTTGCGCCACCTTCACGAACTCTGCCGCCTCAAAAGTTTCGTATCTCTTCTTATTCGGCGCACCCCACCCAACTGACTTGAAATACCTACTACGCAGCTTGGGATCATGCGGTGGAGGGTCTTTTCTCGAGGGCGCTCGCTTACACGACTTCCGGGTCTGGGCCTCGGTATTCAAAAGCTGACGGAAGGCTACCTTGGATTGCCGAATGTGAATGGGCACAAATCGTGGGCCTCCTGCATTGACTAACGGCTCGTCGGGAGGGTCCTCCGGGTCAATTTCAGGGGGAACGAATTGACGACAGTAGCCGGAATCTCTCAAATTTTCATACACAGCCGCAGAAAAATCTTCCCAGGGGCCAAAATCCGGCCCTTCTTCAAAAATGTCCTTTTCTCTGTGGTTCCGCGAATCCCCATCGTCAGAGTCGTCCTCCCTACGACCAAACACCACCTTACGAATCTTACATGGAACCTGTGAATCCTCCTTTCGCGAAGAGCATGACGGATTGCAGGGCGATGAATGATAAGCAACGAGCGAGGCGGCGTCGAGTGATGCACCGAAAAAGATTCACCCGTGGTCTGGCCAGACGCAGAAGATGGCGTGGAGCGATGCGACGAGCTCCGATGCTTCTTGCTCCCATGTTTGTGCACCTCTTTCTGTCCGTTAGGCAAATCGCCAGTCACCTGCTGACGACGAGGAACTGCCTCGGCACCGTCCGGGGTTTTATGGCGATCACCATGCCCCGAACGAGGGTTTTTTTCCTTCACCTGTGAAGGTTTATCAGTGGCTAAATCTCGTTTTGCTTTCTTGCTTCGAGATTTTTGGGGTTTCCATCCAGATCCGGGTTGCATCTCAACACTGCATTTTCACTTGCAACACCACCCTTCACAGACAACCTCGGTCTTTCGACCGGCTGCTGTGTAGCCACAAACCCCGTGCCGACAGCCTCATTTGCCTCCAAGCCAGGCAGCGCCAATTTCGTCCCACTTGAACGGCTTCTTCCTGCATCATTTAAAAAGTTGCGTCCCACGCCGGTAGAGGGCGCCACCGCGGCCGCAGAGCGATGAGCGATCGGCGAAAAGTTTCTTCCCGCGCCGCTAGATGGTGACGCCACCGCCGCCGTAGAGCGATGAGCGATCGGCGAAAAGTTCCTTCCCGCGCCTCTAGATGGCGTCACCACAGCGGCTCTGGTCGAGCCGCTGCTCCCAATGTGAAGAACTCCACCATCTGCGCCTGAAGTTTTGTAAAACCCTCAGCATTTGCGCGTCTGTTTTCTTCCAGAAATTCACCTCGCAACGAATCCATTTTTATATTAAAATCCACCTTTCCAGCATCACGAACAGCGTTCACAATCCGTTCCAAGTTCCCTGCCGACAGTGGGGATTTTCCCAGAATAGAAGAAACCGTCGGCTACGAGGAAACACTCCCAACAACCTGTACGTTTGGCCTAACTTCTGTTCCATCCTGTGGAACACCGGAGTGAGCCGCAATTATTTCGTCAGACAGAAAAACAACAGGCATTTCTAAATCAGTACTCAGTTTTCTCCAACCTTGACTCAAGGGGGATCTTTTTGTCCGAAGAATCGAGGGCTGCACGTTTGGCCAACTGAAGCCGGCGCTGGTCCGATTTATGCCAGGTGCGCAAAATTTTCTTTACTAACTCTGGATCCAAAAGATCGCACAAGCCACAACGTGATTCCTTAAAATTACACAATCTGCATTTCCTGCAGGCAGGATGAATATTCCCCGGGGTCTTCAAGCAGGTACACACGGAAAATTCACTAGAGTCCAACATTTTTTTTAATTTCCGAGCATCCATTTTTACACCGAACTTCGGGCACAAAGAGGCGAATCGCCAGACTTTGTTACGAAAAGCACAGCACAGACACACACAACCTTCCTGTCTGTACCCGAATACGAAAAGTGAGGATTGCAGGCTGGTGCTGCATTGTTATAGGCAACAATTGTTGCGATCCTAGTGGCAAGTAGGCTAACCTCATTGCATTGCAGGTGTTAGAAAAGTTTTAAACGTGGGGGTTTAAAAATTTCGGGTAGAAAAGCAAATCGAAAACGATTTTAGCACATACTAGAGGTTAGTATTTTACAGATAGTAATAAACCCATATTCAGGCTCATCTTATCCACCATTTACGTGACTTTCTGGAACCGAGCATACTGGCAAGTCAAAGATACACCCATGGAGTATTCGTGCTCTCCTGTTCTTGTCGAGTGAGTTACGCAGAATCTTGATGAGTATGTTACAAAACTGTTTCCAATGTACCACTCTTGAGGAGATTCGTGGACGATGTCCTTGCTGCACCCAGCATATAGTTCACGACGGAGAATGAAGTTGACAACAGCACTGCTTTTTTTTATGTTAAACTCATGAGGTGTCGTTTGTCCATCCTTTTTGCACCTTTTAGGAAGCCTTCGTACTCTGGGAAATGTGTACCTTACTCCTCGGGACATCCTAAACATATTAGCTTCGAGCGATCCTAACAAATAACAGGAAAATAGAATGACTTTGCAACATTTACACACATCTGAAGTAATGTTGTAAAATTGAGCCATACAGGAAAGCTAACTGGGAGGAATGTGCCTTTAAAAGCCTTGACCGAAATGCATTAACAAATTCAATCCAGGTTAAACCAAAGGGTGAGAAACACTGGTGCTGGAGTGTTTCTCACCCTTTGGTTTAAACTGGTTTGAATTTTGCTGCAGCAATTTTATTTGTAGTTCCTATGCACGATGTGTAACGATTTATTTTTATTATTTAGTTTATTTTCCAAGTTTTGTGTTTCTCAACATTGCATGATTAAACACCGATTTCCTAAATGGAAAACGGAAACGCGATTTTCTGTTTCGCGAATTTTCACTTTTTCAAGCACTTTTCATTTCCATGTTTTCAAGGACCCGTACGAACCCTGTAATTAGCACTTGTATCCCCACTACCTAATGGTCCGATATTATCTCAGCCGTGGAATTGCTACGGTAGCCAAAAACTGCATCCCGTTCTTTCAAAGTTCAGTCATAATTTTATGTAATAACTGGATTTAAATACTGAATTTCAAAATCATTTCCAACTTATCCAACCCTAAAAATACCGTTACAACGAATACTGTGAAACGAGCTATCAAATTCTCCAGACATATTTCCGACCAACTATCGTTCACTTTCACACTGTAGAATGTTCAATTACTTGCAAATTTTTGATTGCCTCCAGCAATCTTCATCAGGCGATCTGAGGGTTGTTTCTTTCTTCGTTTATATGTTTACGTTCCACTCCACTGTCAGATTGTTTTGCGTTCATATTCGTAACCGCCACTGTGCCTAGCCTCTGGTTTTGGTAAGGCCGTTCTGCTTCACTCGGCCCAATCCATTCAGTCGTTGTCAAGTAATTTCCACTTTGCGTCCAGCTTTGCTCAAGATCTTTCCCTGCGAGATAAGTGACATTAGAACTCGTAGGGCCCTGCAGATTCATTAGTGTCACATGTTTTCGCTCATGCTGCTGCAGTCGAATTGCTACAGACTCCAGGCACCTCAGGTGGTTGTCCCATGTTGAATTCAACCTGATAAGCATCTCAGCATGATTCCATGCGATTTTATGTTTAGTGTCCATGCAAAATGGACTGCAATGCCGTTGTCATTAGCTTCATTCGTTACACATCCCATATGTTATGTTAATCTCGTTCGTACACCCTTCGTTCGTATGCTCTCCAGTGTATACAGCATTACAGTCTTTGCACGGTACTTGATACACTTCTTCTCTGGTGTTCACAACTTTTCCAAGTATCTGCTCATCTCTGGATTTTTGGCTCATTCTAGTTTATTCTTTAGCATCACTGATTCTTGGTTTCTTGCTCTGGAGCTTCTTTCCTAATCCTCTTTCATTCTTTAAGTAGGTCTTGAAACGTTCCTTCTTCAACAGATTCTGGATAGGACAGCTGACATCTTTTAAGGAAGGTAAGCATTACCTTAGGGCATCCTTCTTCGTTTATGGACTCCATATTTTGATCATTTTTATTCAACTGTTTTCTAGCTTGTTCGATGGAGTAGGCTTTCTTGATGAGCTCATTCAACATCCCCGCCAGGTATTCTAACTGGATTGTTTTGCGTTCAGATTCGTAACCACCACTGTGCCTAGTCTCTGGTTTTGGTAAGGCCGTTCTGCTTCACTCGACCCACTCCATTCATGTGGCCGATCATTGTCAGGCAGTTTCCACTTTGCTTCCAGTTTTTGCTCAAGATCTTTCCCTACGCTTCTTCTAGATGTTTCTTGCTTGCTCAATGCTGCTCGAGTTAGTAACCATTCGAACCATCTCATTCTGGGCTATTGCTGACACGCTTATCAGGTCAAATTCAAAATGGGACAACCGCCTGAGGTGCCTGGAGTCTGTAGCAATTCGACTGCATGAGCGAAAACACGTGACACTCATGAATCTACGAGTCCTAATATCACTTAACTTCATAGGGAAAGATCTTGAGCAAAATCTGGATGCTGAGTTGAAACTGCTTGACAGCGATCGGCCTCATGAATGGAGTGGGCCGAGTGAAGCAAAACGGCCTTACCAAAACCAGAGGCTAGATACAGTAGCGGTTACGAATCCGAACGCAAAACAATCTGACAGTGGAGTGGAACGTAAACATGTAAACGAGGTAAGAAAGAGCCCTCAGATGCCTGATGAAGATTGCTGGAGGCAATAGAAAATTTTCAAGTATTTGAACATTCTACAGTGTGAAAGTGAGCGACAGTTGGTTGGAAACAAGTCCAGTGAATTTGATCCAACCCTAACCGTTCGAATTATACTTAAGCGTACTTGTAACCCAACCCCGTAAATTCGGGCGATTCGTTAAAATTAACAATCAGTTACGGTCGTACTGAACTTCTTCTTGGGTACAATTGTTAATTATTTTAGGTATTGTAAAAATTAGTAACGTTCAGTTAGAACCTCAAAAGTCCTCACTTTATTAGTGTTAGTCCAAAGTCATGTCCCGTTTCTTAATGCTTGTCAGTCGTGTGGAGCTACCAATTATTAATCGTCAAGTTGCGCAACTTCCCCAGAAACATTGCTCATCACAATTAAAAGACATTTTTGAAACTATACCATTACTGTTTACAGTGGGGTTGGCGGCGCAGCTCCAAAAGCTGGAGCAATTTTTGGGTTTTTGGGAGTGGTTTTTCAAATATTTTAAGAGCAATTTGGAGTAAATTGCCATTGAAGGATTTGTATATCCCCCATGAAAAGGGAGCAAAAAATAAATTGTAGCCCCACTTGCTTTTCTCCTACCCCTATTCCTCCCATTACCACCACCTGACAAATTCTTAGTGATTTTGTAACAGAACTGCAGTATTTTCTAACTTTACATGTAGGTACTTAACTATGGGCGTATTTACGGCGCTGGTCAACCATTTGCACAACAACTACTAATGCAGTTTAACCACAGACTTAGTGCGGATGATGCTAAGAATAAGGCTCAGATTATGTTTGCTGCAACCAAAGGCATAAAAGGGTAAAAGAATAAATAATTACGTAGTTGTGCAGGTCACACATTGATGGTTTGCGTTTGTAAACGTACGGAGGGTGTATTTTCAGTTATTGTCTCAATGAGTTTGGAAAAGAACTGTACAAGTCTACATACAAAAATACAGCAGATGTTCAAAATGTAGTTCTAAGCAAAGGAGATGTGCTAAAGCTATTGTTCGATTCCCACAGGTATGTTGTACTAAGACTTATTAAATATTTTGTTCGGACATATTGAGTCTTGTCTGGAATCTTAACGTTTTATTGTGTTTGTTAGCTCTGCTGGCCTGCAAGATGTCATTGAAAAATCAGTGTGGATGGGTGGTACTGAGTCTGCTATGTTCAATAAACTAGAAGAAATAGCTGAAGCAGATGAACCAAGAACACCAGTGCTTGGTTGTCGCATTAGTCGTGCACTTGAACCACGGTCAGTGAATAAAAATGTAAGATTTTAATAGCTCCTATTCGTATTGAATGTAGCCAGACATGTAAGTGTTCAGACTGTATAAATAATCTTGTAAACTGTACTTGGTTTAAAAGCACTTAACATGAACAAACATTTACCTGAAATAGTGGTATTTTATAAGCACAGTCTTTCTTCATTGTATGTTTTATGGTTTTGAAGACACTTCAAAGCCAAACAACACTAGATAAATGTGCTTACTTACAAAAGCCAAGAGTAAAATGCTTTATATGTCAGTGTTTTCACCCATGTGCAAAAGCTTTACTTTGGTGTCGGTACTACTGGAATATCTGGCAGAAAAGCTTTTGTAATAAATACAAACACACTGTAATAAACTTAAATGTTATAATTTCAGTTCATGACTAGCCGAATCAATTGGGTTGTCCAAAGTTCAGCTGTTGACTATCTTCACCTCATGTTGGTTTGCATGAAGTGGCTATGCTTGACTCACCAGATTGAAGCACGGTTTTCTATTAGTATTCACGATGAGGTTCGTTATCTAGTCAAAAATGATGATAAGTATCGTGCAGCATTAGCACTTCAGATCACTAATCTCCTAGCAAGATCAATGTTTGCCCATCAGTTGGGAATGACCGACTTACCACAGGTAATGCATTAATTATGTATTTGTACAGTTTGTAGTTGCAGAAGCCGTACACTTCCTTTCTTCAGCTTTTTGGTTTGCGTTTGTACACGTACGGAGGGTGTATTTTCAGTTTTTGTCTCAATGAGTTTGGAAAAGAACTGTACAAGTCTTCATACAAAAATACAGCAGATGTTCAAAATGTAGTTCTTCCTTCATTGTGTTAGGTCGTAATTTCTTTCTTAGTGTGAAAATAAATTACCTTTAATTTGCTGGTGTTGGTGGTGTGCGAGGTCCTCTCTAGAAAGTGGTGCATACATGCAAACTTATTAAGCAAACATGTATATCTACATCAGCAGCACATTTGCATTTACTGAAGTGCACGGAAGATAAATAATACTAGAGCTGTAGGAATACATTGCTGTAAGCAAAAACAATGCTGGGCCCTGTGACAAATTTTGGGACTGCCACCAGGGTGCAACAGTTTTTCACGAAATTTCACTTAACCTATTTTAATTTTTTTCAAAATTTTTCGCACACGTCTTTTAGTATTTTCACTTTTTCGCTCCATCGCTTCCCAAACTATTCACAATTTTCACAGCAGAGACTTTGTAGCACTCGTTTACGCACAATTTCAAATAAAGAAAAGATACCAGTACAAACCTTCTGCACATTTTCGACTATCAATTCTCTGGAGATGTTGGGGCTCGGACGACAGTCTTATTCAGACAAAAAACAGAAATTTCACTCCACTATATCATGTTCGATAGTCGTTACGATCGTCTGCTTTTTGAATCGGCGTTCGATGGTAGCCTCCACCACTTGCAAGGCCGGTTTTCCACCTCTCACGCGGCTCATCATTAAACTCGCTACGGAGCAGAAACTGTATTCCAGGATTGGATGGTCCCTGGATATTTATCGGTTCAACATTCTCTTCGATGTGGTGTTGAATAGCCAGGGACTCCAGGCTCCTCAGATGTGCTCTTGGAGTCCCTGGCTATTCAACGCCACATCCGAGAGAAGGTTGAACTGATGAATATCTAGGGACCATCCAATCCTGGAATACAGTTTCTGCTCCGTAGCGAGTTTAATGATGAGCTGCGCGAAAGGTGGAAAACCGGCCTTGCAAGTGGTGGAGGCTATGCTCGAACGCCGATTCAAAAAGCAGACGATCGTAACGACGATCAAACATGACATAGTGGAGTGAAATTTCTGTTTTTTTTTTTGCCTGAAGAAGACTCGTCTGAGCCCCAACATCTCCAAAGAATTGACAGTCGAAAATTTGCAGAAGATATTGTACTGGTATCTTTTATTTATTTGAAATTGTGTGCGTAAACGAGAGCTACGAAGATGATTCCCGTATTTTAAAGTAAGCGCTACGACATTTTGAGAAAAGCAGACACTGTATTTTTCCCCCCACTTTTATGAAATTTTAGAAATATTTATGAATATTAGAGTAGAGCATGGGGTGGGAAGAAAGCGCGAAGCTAGACCTGTACGCCGGTAATAAATAGAGCAGCGAAGCTTCATGGGGCGCATTTCCTTTTGGGTGTAACAAATGAACATCTTTCTTGGCGCGATGCAGGATCTTACAGCCAAGTTAAGTTTTCACGGCAGACCTTTGAAAACTTAACTGAGTAACCTGAATACGTAAAATCGAGTTGGAAAAGTGATAACTAGTTTATTTTATTTAGTATTCGTGGCATATTGCAATTAATTTTACTAAAATCCAAAAAAATTCATCAGCATTTCACATTTTTTCCCACATTTTTAACATTGGTGGTAGCCCTGAAATTTCTACCATTGGTTGACGTTGCCGTAAAAAGATTGTAGCTTCGAACCATCTGCATGTAAATCGGCAAGTAAACAAGGTGGCATAATTTTTTATTCAGTGCAGTAGTCGCCCTGCATTTCATAATATCTTTATGGCTGATGTTATACAATTTTTCAAGCAAATTTCAACTTGATTCGACAACTTGCTTTGTATTTAAAGTCTGTTGTTGGCTGATGAAACTACAGTCCAGGAGTTAAAGTAATTGTAGTTTCCAGTGAAACAAGAATGTTTAGGACTATTAATATTGATACGGAAAAAAAAAACTAACAAAAAACTGAAATTATTATTATTCCAGAAATGCTTACTATGTACTCTGTCAATAATAGAAATCCACTTAGTGGTTTCTTCACTTGTTGATTAGGGTCTACAAAGCTGTACTTCAGGTTATTAGTGGGGTACGAGGCTGTTTTTAATAAAGTCAAGTTTTTTTTTTTTTTTTTAAGTTGAGATTTGTTCTATATTGTGCAATATGGTAAGGACTGTTTATTTACACTATACTCAGAATTTCATTTGACTCTTGAGCAGAAATTGTCGTAGATATGGTTTAAAACATAAATTACTTCCAAGTATTGATACTCAATACCAATATCTTCAACTAAGGCAATTCCCAGACTGGTCATGATGGATTACAGGCAGTCATGGAACCACCAGAATTAATGTCCACGGATTCTATACTATATCCGTAAATAAAGTAATACAGATGCTTAGCTCTATGGACTTACAAGTCGCACTGTCCAAATGGGAAATGAACCAATAACTTTTGAAAGCAATCGTTATGCCAAGGTGTGGATACAGCTGAGTGGGTGTTAATGCACATCTTTGTGCTGTTGAAGTACCTATTCGGGTAATGGCATTTTAATCGAAACAGCAAAGGCATATGGGTTTAGCATACTTCAAATCAAGCTGCCCTCACCCATAGAGATCTCTAGACAGATAGTTTCGCCCTTGTTTGGGCTCGTCAGTAGAGAATACTCTGTGGATGAGAGCATAGGCACCTTGCTGGTGGTAATTAATGAGCCAGAGCTCAAAACTGGACTGTCTTCACCTGATTGGCTTTCCATTCCCAAGCTGCAAAGATTGCATCAATATTTAGTAAGGCTGTAGTGATACAGGTACCGCATCGGTAAATCTGCAGATATTCAGTATTTCTTAGCCATATGCTGAGAGAGAACTTGATGTTCTATGCCTGCGGACTACCAAGATTTCGGAAATGGTAGCTCAACACAAAGTCTAATCCGGAAGGAAATCAGTATTGGCATCAAGAACTTTTGTGTTCCCTGCCAATAAGAGAGCAAAACAAAGTCTCACCTTTAATGAAATGAATCAGATCGGCATCGATACAACAGGTATCGCGCGATATCGGACCAGCCTTAAATCCCTGGTCTGTGTTTTATTACACGTCTAATGAAGCAACATACTACCCTACAATGATAAACGATTACAAAGTAATTCTAACGGCAACCCAGTAATGCCATCATGCAACTGATATGTTTACATTGAGAAAAACATGGAGTTTCTTTGCTTCAGCCATTTTGTTTTGAACTAACCAAACTGAATGATGATTTTCTCTTGGAAACGTTTACGTCTTGAACGTTTAGGTTTTAGAGGAAAAGATATTCACCATTCCAATATCCCTGCAAATTTTCGACAGTCTGGGTTTCTGTAGTGGAGGGGCTCAGAACGACTGTCTTCTTCAGGCTACCACATCACCGCTCACTTCGTCGTGATTGTTTGTCTGCTATTTGAATGTGGGGCCGTAGCCTCCGTAACTTCAGGCCTGTAAACCACTTCTCCCGCAGCAACTTACTAAACTCGTTTCTCAGTAAAAACTGGATGCTTGGGTTTGAAATGATTGTTGTAGCCAGGCAATCAAACAATTTTTTATTTCCTGCTTTGTCATTTACTTCTATCACAGTTTTGCACAAATTCCGCTCTTTACACTAGCTTGTACGGAAGGCATGTTTCACATCGTGTGGCCTGGTCATAGTACCGTGTACATTTAAACTGCCTTTCCTCTATATGGACAACGCACATGTCTCGCCAAATCTTAGCTTGTGACAAATGTTTTGCAGCATATTTCACAACAGAACGTACTCGCATAAATTATCAGTCGTTATATTTGTAATGCAATACCAAATAGTACCAAGTAATTTTATGTTACAGGCGAATTTTCGGTGGCCAGGTACTGCCACCCAGCCTGAAGAAGATGGCAGTAACTGGCCACCGAATATTCGCTTGTAATATAATGTTAGTTGTACCATTTGGTATTACGTTATTGTGGTGAGAATATACAGAACCTAATGTTGCCCATACTGCCTCCCAATTGTTGCATCATACTTATCTACATGGGTAAATGATTTACTTGCTAAACTGCATTAAAAGACTTTGTGGAATCCTTTATCATTTCCTGTTTAAGTAGAGGTTCGTCTAAATATACGCAATGAAGCTGGAATTGTTTAGCTGTCATTTGTTACCGATTGTTACGCTCGCCTATCTAATAGCAGTCCTTGTTTTCAATACAACAAACTGACAATTGTGCATGGCTTTCTATTTAGAAATAATTCAACTAGGTTCACGATGCCCACATTTAGGAAATATGTAATGTCGGCCGTCCAATTTAAAATTAAGACTTCGTGTGACTCTGTTTTAAACTGTAAGATATATGTGGTAACCTGGATCGTTTCAGTTTTGTTCTCGACTTGTCGTCGTCCTGGCATGGGCTACGACTACAAGGCACATGCAAATTTTGACCGTGATTGACCACTTTTCACCAAAACAATTTAATAATGTTACTACCTGCTTGCTTTAGCTTCATTGCACGGAAACAAAGAGAAAGTTTGTGCACCTAAATTGTTCACAATGCACGGTTGTACGTTTCTCAGCCTACATTATTTTCTTGCTCATAAAAACTGATGAGATTTATGAGGTTTTTGGATTAAGGATCTTTTGATATAATGGGCTAAATTATCGAAATCGAACAACCTGCTTCTTAGATGGCTAGTAAAAATTCACTCTTTGGTTGATTGTCAATTTCAGTCCGTTGCATTCTTCAGTGCTGTAGATGTTGATAAGGTTTTGCGTAAAGAAGTAACCATGGATTGCAAAACACCTTCCAATCCACATGGGTTGCATAAAGGATATGGCATTCCTGCAGGTAAGATTTCTGCGCACAAATATTTCGTTATGAGAATCCCAATACTGTACCGTCATTTCACGCATATAACCCATGGGTTATATGACTCTTTTGTTTCTTAAAAAAATCGCGCCAGCGGGTTGTACGAGTTTTTTTTTACACACTAAAACAAAAAAAGGCCCACTACTCAATAAACCCAAACGTTCACCTACTCAGGCTGCAGTGATACAAATCACATGAAAATCGAGTTGAAAATAGTAATTTACCCACTTTTTGCCATGCATCTCTTGTTCATGAAAACTTGCAGCTCTTGTTTCAAGATTTCATTTATTATTATTTATTTTGCTTTGACCGTACACAAGGTACAATAGGTAGAATTACAAGAAAAAAAACAATGAAAACTTGATAAAACAGCATGATATAGGTAACATGTAGATGAAGGTCGGCAGAGGAGCCATATTAATCCGAGTTCTCGTCAGCATCTTGGAGAACCGCCATGCCCTGGATGTGATCATGGGCACGCAATCGCAGGGATTTCATGTCCTGGACCGTACGAATCTCACACCATCTGCCAATGCACACCAAGCTTTGGTCACCGCTCTTCCCAGGCCCCAGCAGTCCATACCGCCTCTGGCAAAAATGGATCTCCACAGAGTAGCCTGAAGCAGTAGCATGGCAAGCTCACACTTTAGCACCCTACCGTCTCTACACGCCTGATGGTTGTGAGACCACCGTGGAAGGTACTGAGCTCTTTTTATGGCACCATGGTATATTGTGGTCAATTCTCTCAGAGAGCCCCTTCTGTAGATGGAGCAAGTAGCAATCCCGTACGAAAGCCCGCGTTTTCAGCAACTGCAACTTAACATCTTCAGTGGCAAAGCAGCAGTTGTTTTAATTGTCAATATCGAAATTTGAAGCCAACTTGTAATTAATAGCAGCCAATTTTGTTGTATCGCGTGGTTGGTCGCTTAGTCTGTGCTGGTCAATTTCCTATTCCTGCAGAAAGGGAAGAGCGCTTGGAGTGTCTAACCGATAACTGCTTTACCGTGCACTAGGATTGAATGGTGTTTTTCACGGACGAATGGTTGTGCACTGCTGGTTATTTACGGTACCAATCGTTAAACGTGCTAAAAGATATTCAATATAAAGGTAGTATACAGTTGAAAAAATAGCTTTTATTTTACCATGGATAACAACATAATAAATGTGTTGGAAGGCCAACAGCTGGCATTAGGCCTATGGCATGCACTAGTGAGGTTGTTCAAACTTCGTTGCTACTTGTAGACTACCCGTGGGTTATGTGGGCGTGCGGGTTAAACAAGAATTTTTTTTACACAACTGCCTTATTTTTTAGTGGTGCAGGTTATCTGGGAGGCAGGTTAGACACATGAAACTACAGTAAGTAGTTTAAACAGATTTTTCACGTAGTTCCTTTTCCAGTTACGTTTTTGAATTATTGTCTGCTTAATACGAAAATTTTTGACCGATCTTAAAAACCTTCCTTCCATCACACCAACACACCCAATGCTAGCCTGATCTAGGATGTTGTATTGCGCTTCTGCCGATTGGCAGCCATCTTTATGGTCAGGATGCCCGATAGCCTAGATGTGTTTTCGTGTTGTCCCTATTGCTTTTTATCATTTCCTAATGTTTGTTCACTTTCTGTGCGATATATCACTTTGCAATTATTGTAGTTTTGTGCTTTGTGAACTTTCTGGATTGTTTGTTTTTCAGTTTTTTGATGGTGTTGGAACGAATTTATAGCTCTATCGAAAGTGCATGTTTTGCCAACTCGGAATAGGTCTAATTAATGGTTATAGCATGGATTTTGCAACAATGGGCCGGTACAAGTGATTTAATGCACACTTTTGGTGAAACGTATGAGGAGCTGTGGAATCGTCCGAGGGGGCAAAACCCCCGAGGATGTTGCACAGCTCCGAGGACGTCGCTTCACCAAAGGGTTTAGGCCTTGCTGTTGTTTGGTTCGTCACGCAATGTCGTTGGATTTGGGCATGGCAGCCATTTGCAATTATTAGTGATGATCGTACATACACTGTTTCGCTTTGAATCAACTATTTCGTCTCCGTTCCTAACTTGAAGGAAATCGGATGATGGCAACCATAATTTCGAAATGGCGGCCATCATAGATTACAACAACGATGTTACATTGTTTCATTTGATATCAAGTAATAGTTGGGTTGCTTATCTGAAATCTGAAAGAAATCGGGATTTTGCCAGAGTCAGACGTAGGTTAGAAACGCAGTTATATGAAGATTGCAGGAGTGCAAGAAAGAGCAAGAATTGACCTTTAACTTTAGTTATCTTATCACATCAACAAACGTGTGTGTGTGTATGCAGTATAAGTTACCCACCTTTGTTCAACAATGGTGAGCACGCTCACCATTGTTGGAAGTGGCTAGGTTACAGGATTTAGAATGCACTCTTACAACAATGAAAATGGCAAAAGTATGGTAATAATTGCTGCAGGCATTTTAGACATTGTGATCTTGACATTCACAAACTTTGTTGGTCTTGTGAGTGCAGCCGTAATACTAGGCCTTTGCAAAACGTTTCTTGGTTCCCAAAGAACATTGGGCTATCGTATTATCAAAACGTGATGCTTCCCGTAAAAGGATAAAGCAGCATCAAGCTATATAACGTACCCGTGAACACGCTTCCTCTACCAACCCCACTCAATCTACGCCGGGAAACAAAGAAACAAACAGGGGAGCGGGGAAAACTGGACACCAACAAAGGTGCAGTTTCGACAAGCAAAAAGCCTTCTCCCGTATTGGATTCAATTGTTAAGCCATTCCCCATCATTACCTCCGCTGTAAAATGTGATGTGGCTTTTTTTTTTTAGCAGGGCTGGACTTCGATGCTGATTACAAACCTTTATCAGCGAATGATGTTCCTCCGAGGCCAAATCCGCAGCATATGCCTCGTTCTGTTCCTGCAGCTGCAATCACGTCATCATCTACATAATTGTAGTGACCAATATAGTTGGTGGTGTACCGATACCATAATTCCGATTCCGGTACTGGTTCCGCACGGTTCCGGTACCATCGGGCAGCGAATGGAAAAATAAAATTAATAATAATGAATTAATTATATTCAGAGTCCAGGGTTCTGCTGTGGCTAATTTTTATTAATTTTTTAACATAAATTTGATATATGCAAAGTTGTATAATTAAAATTAAAAATTTAATTAAATTAAAAAATTAGATAAAAATTTTAAAAAATAGTTAAAATAACGTGTAACGATTTTTTTTAGATAGGATCTTTTCTTCCATGATTAATGCCAAGCCCTTTTTTTTAATGGCGCTGATATGACTTAAAAATTTTGCTTTCCGAATGTATCAAGTTAAATTTAAAAAAATTAAAATTAAATATAAAAAAAGTTAAAACGATTTTTTTAATTCTGCCCTAAACCTGCATTTTTAAGTAGGATTTTTGTTACAATAAAATAAAAAAACCTTAAGCTAAATGAGAGCATGCTTGAAGATATTTTGCTGCCTTGATGCTTAGCTAAGCTTTGCATACTTGGAAGATTTTTGCAGGTACTGTTGTTGGCACTGTTGGCGGTTTAGTGTTGACAAGAAGGCTGTGAAACGGTGAAATACTAAGCAAAAACGTAATGATAATAAAGTCCTGACATCCTTAAACAGACAGGAATCAATTGTAAATATTTCTACTTCGTATATTACCATCCTAGGTGGGATTTTATGGTTGTATGATGCAAGCTCCTCAACAAAAGCTGATGTCAACAGGTAAGTGGCCCAATAAAAATGTGCGAAAATGTGTTACGTGGTTCATCCAAGATTCTACTGTCAAGCACAGTTTTACACTACTGAAATTAATTTTCTGCTGTCAATATCTCCAAGATATTCTTTCCAACAACCGCATGCCCCGGAGAAAGGGAAAGGAGATGACAATACCAAATGATTTAGTGGTCTGTGCCATTTTTTGAAAAGGCACTCAGTATCGGCCAACCAAGATAGCGGTTCCGGTATCGGTTCCGATACCACGGAACAGTACTCAGAACCGGAATCAGTACACCACTAGTTACTAAGTTCCGAAGCCTTCTGTCACCGTTTCTAAACCTCACCCGACCCTTGTCATTTCGCCTGTTTGAACCCTCCTTCCATCACTGAGAAAATACTGCTGGTGCTGACCATGAGGACGTTTGTTTTTCGTGACTTGGCAAGAAATGCTCCTCCCGATGATGACTATTTTACATTCACAAAGCCGACTTGTGATGACAACTCGCTGTTTTGGCTTCATGACCCCACTTCTTCAGAGCCGAAGAAAGGCTCTTCCGATCGTCAATCAACACCCGTTCAAATTACCCCCATCGTTGACAAGTTTCCCTTAGCTCTTTGTTTCTGTTGCCAAGGCCCCTTCGTTTCAGCTCAAGTCCAGCTCCACTCTGATGCAGGAGTTGAAGTTCGCACTAGTCAACGCAAGCCCAGATCCAAGAAGCTCCTCAAGCAATTGCACAAGACTGACAACAGTGCATTCAGTTCATCATCATATTCGATCCCTTCCCGTTGGTTGCCCTAGTCTTTTCAAGAATCCCTTCATCCGCGGGAGCCTCTTCGCTGCAGCTTGATAGCTGCCAGCCTACGGTAGACACTTCGCGGCATGCTCGTCAGTCTCCACCTCGGGCCTTGCCTGCCAAGCATTTTGTGGGAGTACTAGAACCTTACAAGCGTCTAAAGTAAAGAAACTTCCTGATCACTAACACAATGGTTCCATCATGACTGACATGGAGAGATCATTTAGCCACTTGTCTTCGACAATGTGTTGTTTAGTCCTCCCGAGGCAGCCTCAAGTTCGTCCAAGAACCGAGGACTCCAGACAGACGACCGTTTCGCTGAGCATGCCAAGCAAGCCCCAACAAAAAAAAGGTGTTCCATAGTCAACCCCCTCATCATCCGTCCTCTTCGTAGAGGAAAAGGTGACCATTAGAGCTTGACGTACCTGTCGGACCTCCAGCCAAAGGATTGGGAAGTTTCTTTTCTATGTGCCGTCCAAAATGTACTTTACCTGTAAATTATAGCATTCATGTTTTCAAATGCTTTTCCCCTAGAGAAGTGTAGGATGTCAGCCGGCCAGCTCGGTAACCCCAATGCGCATCGTAAGAAGCCCGTGGTGTGCGGACATCTTCGTTTTCTCCTGCTAGGATTCTACATGTCGACTATTTGCTACGTTCTGCGACAGCTATGGCTCATACCAAAGGTACCTCAAAGGGGTTATCCTCACGGAAGACCACCCCAGCATGTTAGGTTTTTTGCCTCTTCACTGTTCCGTTCGCCCGTGCTTCCTTCGGCTATTGATGTCCCCCGTGCCTTGCGGCCAGGCTAGGGATTTTACTCCGGATTGACAGGCTCCCCAAGCGGAGCTTCTCAGAGCCAAAGAAGCCTACTTCCCCTTAAAGTGACAGGTCACCTCACGACCATCTGGCCATTGCTCCCTTCAACCTTTCATCCGTTTCTTCATCACCTGTCCTGTCTGCGGCCAAACCCCTCTCCAAGGATCAACTTCATATGCTCATGCTACTCGTTCTTTTCACTACAAGCAACGGTCACCCCGGCCTTCTTCTCATTCATCGCAGAGCTAGTCGTACATCATGAATGGGTTACAACTGCCTCTTCAGGGAATGCATTTCATGAACGTCGTCCTGTCACCTTCCAAGTGGCGTCCCAGGATCCAGTCCAACGACAGCGGACGTCCCAGGTCGCCCGATCTTCCTTCAGCCTTTCGCTGTCCAGTGACTCCTCCCTCACGTCCACATGCTTCCAGCTCCCGTCAGTCTTGGCCTGTCACCGGCTTCACTTGCGTTCACCTCCTGCCCTTTTGACTGTCATCCCAGAGGACCCCTTGGGTATCCCCTTATCCGATCTCTTCAAAACAGTTAAAGACAACATTTCGGACTATTTTTTGTATTTTTTGTTCGGACTATTTTTTGTCACTCGACTCGGAATCCGCAATGGGGATCAACTCGAGGCACTTCGACACCTATCCTCAATCGGAGTTCTTAGCCGCTGAGGCGAAGTTGGATTTCGGGACAGCCCTGCTAATCTTGAAAAAGGTCTCGGTCCTTTCGGCAGTCTTAAAAGACGACAAGATTTTACGTGTACGGCTACAGGCCACTTCACAAGCTAATGCTTTATGCGAAAAGCTTTCGTCTGACCCAACCACCTGGAGGCCCGACGTCTGTCCTAACTCATAAACCAGGTGTTCACGGAAGCCTGCTTTGCCACCTTTCACTCGATGGATTGGTTGACTAAAGCTCTTTTCACCTAGTCCTTTGTCCTTCGAGACATTGCTCTCAACTCGGCCTCCAACCTCAACGAATAGAACACAGCATGTACTATGCAATCAGCCGCTTCACAAATCCGACACCCACTTTCATTGAGTAATTCCGAAGGAAACAAAGGCTAAACAGCAGTCTTTCGCCAGGACATTAGGGATAATTGGCAAAGGCCAAGGAATGACTTCAACGCTTACGACGATAGCAGGATGCCTCCGTGCCTTTCGTGGCTGTTCCTCCGGTCCAGGAAGGGGACACGCTACCAACCGCAGCCCCACCCCGGGCCGGTGCTGCTGCTACTCCTCCCCAGGCACTACACGGAAGCCTCCCACCAATCAATGACGTTCAGTGTGTTTCATCTCTTCCTGTTAGGGTCCGCCTTCGTCACGTTGGCCTGGCAATAGCTGACATCCAGCCTAAAGGTTTTTTTCCAGAGCTCAAGGCTTTCGCCTAACGTTCACCAGCAAGCCTACCCTGGTTTCTCCACCTTCGCTCCCCCCCCCCGTGTCCTGTCTATTTTCGTCCGAGATCCAGGACCGTTCTATCTCAAAGGGCACCCACCATGGAAACTCTAGATCCCGTCCGTCATGGGTTTTACAGTTCAATTTTCCTTTGCCCAAGAAAACGGGTGGCGAGACTCATCTTCAACACTACAACCTCAAGCCCTTACCAGGCTTGGGGGGATGCCAGTGGCCCCTTGGCTTGTCCCAAGTGGTATTTTCATTTTCGCTCTGGCGTCCCTCCCGAAGGGTTCCACTCTACCAGCAAGGTACTTGCAGGAGTTCCAGCAGCTGTGTTCCCAGTACGCCAGTTATCAGCGGCTGTTTACTGATGGGTCGAAGTCTGGCGTGGCGTGTGCTTGTGTGTGTAAGGGAGTAATGGTTGCCTATCGCCTTCCATCAGGCTGTTCTGTGTTTTCTGCAGAGCTTTTGGCTCTCGGTTTGGCGGTGGAATGGATCCTTGACCTTCAGGGCACGCATTTCATTATCATTAGTGATTCCATGAGTGCCCTGGAGTCCTTGGCGAATTACAATCCTCGGAACCCCTTGACACAGTGTGTCCAAGCTTTGCTTTCCCGTTTGCCTGGCCAGCGGAAAACCGTGCTTTTCTGCAAGCTGATTCTGCAGCGAAAGGGGCCCTTTCTGGCCCTCTCGGAAGGGATCTGAGCCTTGTTCCCTCAGACGCCTTTCCAACTCTGCGTCTTAGGTTACACGCTTTTTGGCAGGCCTTGTGGGACAGGCAGGACGGTAATAAATTGCGAGTTATTAAAGGCACTGTCGAGGAGTGGCACTCGGCGTGTCGACCCGTTTGCGCATTGGTCACACTCTACTTACTGTTTCCTTTTGCGGGGGGGGTTAGACCCTCCTGAACGTTGTTGGTGTCGACGGCCACTTACGGTCCGGCAGTTCCTTGTTGATTGTCGCCATCTTGGTGGTGTTCGTCGTCGTTTTCATCTTCTGCACGACATTGCTCGTCAATTGGGCGATAAGTCTGTCCTCCTGTCCGGTGTTTTTAAAATTTTGCAGGAGGTACAGATGTATGACAAGATTTAGATTAGGGGTTTGAATAACATCTCTCTAATGTGTGGTGCAGTGGCATCCCAGACCACTGCACTGTGACTGAGGTTGGTGCTAATGACCGAGATGTCGATGCGCCATTAAGCCTCATCCCCCTCCCCCCTTACACCAGAAGATACAGAATTTTCACTATAAGATGGTAAAAATATCTTCATATCCCGCTCCACGCATCAGTTTGCCATTTCTTTCGTTTCCTACATGACCACAAAGTCTACAAATTCCATTGTCTGCCTCAACGCTGCACCCAGGATCTTCATACTGGTACTCAAACCCATCCTGGCTACCCTCCATGAAAACCAATTCCCGGCAAGCTCATATTTGGACGACTGGCTCCTACGAGGTCAGGACTCCAACGTACTCATTCGCAACGACACGTTTATTCTATCAAAATGCTCGCCACACTTTGCCGGAGCTTAATTCTCTCGTAGGGTTTCTGTGACAAATCTCTTCCCTTACAGCAGATGAATGACCGACCTTTTCATCACGATCGCATCGACACGTGGGTAAGGAATCATCGTTCAAGTTCCCTCGCGCACCTCATGGATACTGCTTTTCCAACCAACGCCCTCTTATGGTGGTCGGACGTGTGGGTCGTCTCCCAAATGGTTCCTCTGCATGAACCTCGGCCAGATCTACACCTTCCAACGGATGCCTCCCTTGAAGGTTGGGGCAGGCACATCGCTAGGTCTCCGGGTCACGGTCAATCCACGACCAAGATCACATCACTGTGCTGAAATTAAAGGCGGTCCAGATTTCAGGCAGACACCACTACCAAAGCGTATCTATGGAAGGAAGGTGGCACGAAATCTCAACAGCTTCATGTCATCACTTCTATAATCTTCCGGCTTTGCATCGATTTAGGCGATCTTGCATTTTCACATTTCCGGCAGCCG
The DNA here is from genome assembly GCA_023313725.1 of Lithobius niger. Taxonomy (NCBI): domain Eukaryota; kingdom Metazoa; phylum Arthropoda; class Chilopoda; order Lithobiomorpha; family Lithobiidae; genus Lithobius; species Lithobius niger. The sequence continues at coordinate 88,316 of JAHWFP010146724.1, forward strand.
AAATGTCATGGCAGACTCTCTTTCGCCACAAACTTCCTTCGGGGGAATGAACCCTAAAGACTTCTGTTTGCGAATTTCTGTTCAGCACGTGGGGCACTCCGATCGTCGACCTGTTTGCCACGAGGCATAATTCCAGACTTCCCCACTTCATCAGCCCAGTCCCTGACAGTCAAGCTTGGGCTGTGGATGCCCTCCCCTTCTCTTAGGAGAACCTTTACGGTCACCTCTTCCCTCCGTTCCGTCTCCTACCTCAGATCCTCCTCCTGCTGCCGGCAACCTGGTTCCCTCAACTTCTGGATCTGCTCATCGACATTCCAAAAAGTCTTCCAAATGTACCAGATTTGCTGTCGCAGCAGAGGGGAACTCGGTTCCACCCATACTCCAGAGCCTTGAAACTACACGGGTGTCCACTATCGTCCGACTCAATCAAGGAGGCAAAAATTCTTGAGGAACAGGCTGTCCGGGTTCCTACCAACAAAATCTAAGACATTCACTGAAAGAGATGGTTTCGTTGGTGTCACCAAAAGAAAGTCAATCCAATCGATTCCCCTTTACATGAACTCCTCTCCTGACCTTTAACCCATAACCGCCTGAAAAAACTTTCAGACCCTATATGGTACTTGGAGGCCAATGGGATCAACACTAAGGAGGGTCTTTTTTCGAAAATGAGCGAAATTAATGGTGAAGATTTTATTGGGGATCAACAATCCTAGTCTATTGTTAGCCGAGAATTCTGTCCTCCCTTCTTGACAATTTTTGCATCTCGTTATTACTTGTCACGTCCTTTGAAATTGAACGACCAACAACCCACCGGGTTTTTTGAGACTGAGCCCTCTCTATCATTCTGACCTCCCTTATGAATGCTCCTTACGGGCCCTTCCCTGAACAGTATCAACCTCGTATCAATTTCGTCTCTTTTGTCTTTTTCGTCAGAAATTTCGGTGCGACTTTTGCCATTGTGAGCGCATATAAAGATTTGGACATTTGAACTCGGAGCTACTTCCACATCCTGGGCCTACTACAGCAACACAACACCGTGGAAGATCACCTGTCTTCACACCTCATTACTTACGCGATATGTCTACGCAGGCCAATGGACTTCACCGTCTGGGACCCATTGTCACAGCCAGACACATTATTAAACCCATTATTATTATTATTATGGTTTTTGCTGAATAATCCATTATAAATTTCATTCTTTTACTCCTGCTGTGGGAAATTGTAACATTCCACCGCCTTTTCATACGAGGTGTACTGTTATGCTATAAATTACAGGTAATCAATCTTTTTAACGGCATATAGAAACATTAAAATGCCGGCTGATTTTTGTTACATTACCTATCCTCCTGACCCTACCTCCCCTCGTGAGTCACTGACTATCAAGAGGAATAAAGATGACATCCAGTCGTGTCTTGGCACTTTTATAGGCGGTGGTGCGCTCACGCATGCGCACTGGGATTACCAAGCTGGCTGGCTGACATCATTTACTTCTCTAGGGAAAAAAATATTCGAGAACAAGAGTGCTATAGAAACAAAGATCATCGGTGGCAGCCGGCATTTTAATGCTTTTAACGTAATAGGCAAAGTCGTTCGTCCACCCAGTTTCCCCCTTCGAAAAAGCCAATATGCTTCTCTTGAATTTGGCATAATCCTATCGCAATTTCGAGACCTTAGAAAACATCCAACAGATAATAATTTACAGCAGCTTCGCACGCCGATCTACTTCAGCCAGCTTAAATCTACAGATTTTACCTGCACTATAGAAGATTTCATCAAGAAGCTTGAGCTGCATCCATTGGCAGAATTTAGGGGTCGTCAACTCCACTCACAATGCTACGAAAAGTGCCTTTGGGGTCACCATCACCCCAGGGTTGGTCCAAGAGCCACCCTGCATTAGCAACGGTGGCTTTAAGTGCAGCACGGCGAAGCCGATATCTAGGGGGCCGTCGCATGTTTTTTTTTTATAGCTCCGCTCACAGGGTGTGCATGGACCTGTGGTTGGGCTTGAAATGCGAGGGGGGGGGGGGGGGGGACAACTTCAACGTCGTGACACATTTCTGGTCTCAGGAACTCGGAACAATATCCTGTTCTGTGAGGCTTCCACCTTCTTCAAAGGACAAGTTTTGAAAATTGGCCGTTCAGAGTGCAGAGTTCAAACAGGCTCCAGGTCGCAAGATCGTCTCTCGGAAGTGGAAGCTTTGGTCCAGAAAGGCACAGTAGAGATTTGTCAAGCTTTTACAATGCCATTTTCCTCGTCCTGAAGAAGATGGGAGGGAATCGTCTAATCTTCACTGAAACACTTTGAATTCAGTCCACTCAGTCCATTGACTGGGTGCCGCAGCAACGGCAGTCACTTCAATAGTGTGGAACTTTGTGTCAGTCGGTGACAGCGAAATGTCAAGTGAACGTACAACACGCGGTCTACAAGCGTAGGGAGTGCGTCTTGCTTCACACTATGCAACACCAGAATTATAACAAGTTCATTGCTGGTTGTCTTGTGAATTATCAGTTGCTTTGCACTGCCACAGTTGGTTTTAGGAAGTTTTTCCATGGCTTAACTCATTTGATCCTGCACCTCAGGAGTGACAATCTGCATGATCTGCATGAGGGTTCTTGAACATTCATTCCCTTCCAGCAGATTTGATATTCACTGTGTGCAGGAATTGCGCTCCTTCTGTCAATGTTAGTGGTTGCTTGGACGTGCCCATTAACTCACCCTTTCTGGCAGTGCATGAGACCCAGTACACAGCTGCCATGGTAGAGGGAAGCTGCACAGGGCTAACAGTGGTTGCAATAGTTGTTGGTCCTTCGTTTTCTTGATTCTTCGTCCACTACCACGGCTTGGCAGGTGTTTCAATGTTGCCCGTTACCCCTACGCAATCATCGTCAATGACCGTCTAGTGCCAAGTAACCTCTTCATGTTCGCGGGAGATCCGGTGGGTAGTTTATTACCTTTTATCGGTCTCCCTTAGGAAGCTACGTCCTCTTCTCTAAGGAGTCAACCGTTGCCTTGCCGGAAAGCCAAACTTGAGGGCCTTGGTCTAGTTCTTCTCCTTCACTCCACGTCATCAGCCTCTTGCTAATCCTCAACATCTCACCCTTCATGAAAGCCAAAAGCTGTGCCTTTGGATGCGCCGACCAGAAGGCTATTCTATAAATTTGGAATGGTTTGGCATACGGTGCCCACTTCAGTTTGCCCCTGCTTCCACAACTAATAACCGTGGCATGACGCCTTATGCCAAACCATCCGAAACTGATAGGTGTATATAGCCTTCTAGTCGGAACATCTAAAGTCGCAGCTTTTGGCTGTCATGAAGGGAAAGATATTGAGGATTGGTAGGACTGATGACGCGGCGTGAAGGAGAAGAACAAAGTACTTCAAGTTAGGCTTTCCGGCGAAGCGCATCAGCGATGCGAAGGCAACGGTTGGCCCCTTAAAGAAGAGGATTTGGAGCAGCTTCCTACGGATGAAGAGAGCGATAGGGGTAGTAACCGCCTACCAGGAAGAGTTGAGAAGGTTAAGCATGGTCTCAACAAAGTCGAGATTGATTGCTTTTGTCCAGAATTCTGCGAACATGAAGCGGTTACTTGGCAATAGAATAAGGGTCGTCGACGACCCTCACACTCAAGCCGACCTGCCTCCTATCTGTATGATTCACGGACGAAGAAGCAAGAGAAAGAAAAAGGAAATCGACGAGTTTTAGCATCAGCATGCGGGGAAGGACCAACAACTACAGCAGCCACTGCTAGCCCTGTGCAGCTCCCCTCTACCATGGCAGCTGTGTATTTAGTTCCTTGCAACGACTATCCGAAAGGGTATATTGGCGAGACGAGACGCAGAGTTAGCACATCCAAAAAACCACTAACATTGACAGAAGGAGGCCAATTGCTGCACACAGTGACCATCGAGTACATAAAATCTGCTGGGAGGGTTGACGAGGTCTGTAACACTTGCCAGGATTCCCATCTGAGGGCTCTGGAATCCTTTTAATGCATGTTCCCTCTCACAAGCAGTTCATGCAGATTGTCACTCCTAAAATGCTGGATGGAATGAGTGAGCAATGGAAAGACTTCCTAAAACCACCATCAGCCAACCTGACTGAAAGCCAACTGTGGAAGTTGGCCCGTTAGTGCGACTGGTGGAATCTAGGCTTGTGCCGTGCCTGATGAAAGGGCGATGCAGAGCCACCAAAATACAAAGTACTTGTGGCCCCCTTTTTCCACTTCCAGGCGAATGTCTTCCCCTAATATAGAAGAGGTCACGCGAGTAATGGCAGCAAGGACTTAAGCTGAAACGTGGGCAAGCCATGCTGTGGCTAAAAAAAACCCGGCCCTTGGCTTATGCCACTACTAAGGCCTAATGTCGTCGGATCTTTTTCACATTTAATAAGGGGAGTTTTGTTTTTCAGTTTTGGGCATTAACCTTTTCAGCAGTGAGTTAAAAAAAATTGTCGTCGCTCATGGAGTGAGACACTAACGAAATATTTATTCTTGCGAAAACGATTGGACACAATTATTTCAAACTTACAACACGCACGCAACAGATATTCATTAAGGTGCACAGAAAAAATCAGATAAGTGGCTTTAATAGTTTCGGAGAACAATTTTTTTTTAAATTATGGGCACTAACGAAATAAATTGAAAATCGCCGTGTTGACAAAACGCGACCAAAAGTCGGCGTTAGTTAGGCTAAAAATCATTGTTACCACCTGATAAGCGATAGTGTTAAGGTTTATAGGCTCCTTTTCCATCTTAGTTTTGCATTGTAGCTGCTGTTTTAATTTTTTAATGCTGTGAAACATCATCTTTCTTGTGATTTTCAACGACGAACTAAAACACAAGCGCTCAACGTGAAATCCGGAGCGAGCGGCGGCGGCGGCCATGTTGAAATTGCGCATCAGCCAGTGAGTGCGCGCCAAATCGGTCACGTGGTGCCAACTGGCCAATGACGGTACGCGATCTTCAAATGCTTTGGAAAGTCAGCCTGAAACCGCCAGAAACGGACTACTACAATACGCCTGATTGGCTAATGCCAAATGGCCATCGAGAAAATATGTTGAGAGGCCTGGATACAGGGGAATTCCAGCTTTCCAACGAATCCAAGATGGCGGCAGCCAGTCAGTTTGTTCGACCGCTACCGCTGATCAAAAATGACCAATTTTCTGCTTTCTAACTTAAGAAAAAAAGAATGAGAACGACATTTTTGCAGTTTTTAGTGAGTCTACACTCAACTAAAGTGCTTTCTATAAAATTATAAACATCGGTTTTTTTTTTTTTTACAAAAATCGGTAGCGAATTTCAGCATTTATCACATCGATGTTTTGGCCGGAAATTGCGTTACTGCATTTGGGATCATTTTTTTTGGACGTTACGTCCATACTGCTTAAAAGGTTAAGCTTCAATTTCACTATTCAGTAGACCATTTTCGCTCATATTCAATACGTTAACACTAGGACCTGTCATTTTTGGTAGAATTTCAGCTAGTTATGAAGATATTTTGTTGGGGTTGTAGTTTTTCAGTTGTAAAGAAATAACTTGAAAACGGTTTCAGCTATTGGCCTTTAATCTGCACCACCGGAAAGCTCTAGAGACGAAGTTGGAATTTTGAAATATCGAAGTTATCACCAGATTTGAATATCACCGTTTGCAAAATGACAAATTCATTTTAGGGACGTGTTTCAAGAGGAGCTGCAGCCATATTGTCCACTCTACTTGCATACGGTATGCTAGTTTTCACCTAAGATCCTAAAACCGGTACGGTAATTCAATTGGAAGTTATTCTTTACAACTGAGCAGCCTATATATCGTCGTTCAGGCTCAAAAGGAAAGCGTGATCACTGCAGCTGTAAGCGCTTCTCTAAACGAGTTACGAAAATTATTCTTGATGTGATAGGTAAACAATCACTAATTAAAGTAAATATCGCAAAAATGGCTTTCATTTTCACAAAATAAAATAAGCCAATATAATAGACAACTAACTAATGGAATAAAATTCCGGAGCAATACTCGGGTGAATCCGCACCAAACAAGGCTGATGGTACAAGGTAGCCGTATGTGGTGTGTAGTTGGGCTGCAATTGTGCACCCATATTTTCGTGCTGCGTTGGAAATTTGTTATCATAAATTTCGTCAATATACGAGCCAAGTATCACGGAAAATACGTACCCTAATTATACAAACAAATACAATAGAGCTTGGCCAGATTCTTTGTCAAGCCATATGAAAATTCTGTTCTACAATGTCATTTAAGACCATGCACTTTCAGTCAAGGTTGGCCTAGACGGATTTTAGGTAGATGTGACAGATTCTCTAACGATTTAGTCTAATCCCTAAGCGAACTACATAACTCTGACCCAATAGATAAATAGTGACACATTTCCTCCGTTAGTTGTGGCACTCTTCATTGCTGGTAGCCAGATTTTATCACCTTACCTGAACAGTCCAGGTTAAAAGCTGTCTGCAAAATTAGGAAGGGAAGTGAATAGCTGATGCAAGTTGCATTAGCTGGTTCGGAGTAGACACTGAAGGTGATTGAGAGCACAACGTAACTTGCGTGTCCAATCTTTATCTTTGGGAAATTCCTCATCATGATAGGCAGCAATATTTTCTGTCCAGGCATCTGTGATAGCATTACCAAACAGTGGCTTAGCTTAACACGTGCTGTTTGAAAAACATACATGCATGCTGTAAATGGTACGTAATCGTCATGTTTTCAAACAGGCGTCACATCTACCTTTGCTTAAGTTTTTAGACGTGCAGCCCTAGTGATATGTTTGCCGATTTCACTGCCGGCGTCAGCAATCCTTACCGAGACTTGTTAATTTCAATTCGAGAAATATTTTTGTTGTACCGTGGAGCACTCATACGCACATTTCTCCGAAATGAGGCTGTAGCGCCCCAACACACTACACTTTTCCAAGTTGTAGCGTCAGTAGTTCAAATCAAGATGACGGCAGTTAGTAAAATGTAAATGTACGCTAGGAAACATTAAACCCAACAAATTATACGTGATTTATGGACTTATGGTGTGGAAAGCTACCATTATTGTACTTTGGTGTTTTTGCACCAAATGCATTTCTCATTACAGCTGACTATAACCGGGCCAGTTTGTAAAACTGAGGCAACGTAAGCCTCCCCCCCCCCCTCCGATATTAAGCTTTACTTTGCCTTTTATGCAGTCACACGATTCTTTAAACTGTTCATTGATTACGTTCATTCTATAAATTTAAATACTACTACGGTATTTGCGAATTTTCGACTGTTCTGAAGTTAGATAGATATCAGTTCCACACTTCCAACAGTCTTCATCAGGTGTCCTGTGAACGTGTTGTTGCTAGGCTATTAAAAAAAGAAAAGTTGGTTCTCAAGTTCCTCCCGCAAAAAATTTTTTTAGACGGAAAATAAAAACAAACGACACAGCAAAAATAGCATTTACAGATCAAAAATGACCCTTAGTGAGAGATATACAAGTACAAAATTACCATTCTTGTCATTAAGTAATTGTATGGACACATAGTAAGCAGAATTACGAGGCAGTGATCTTTATTTTACCCAAAGTAGGGTAAATAAGTAAAATTCCGCCCACCCGCACGGATTGCTTGAAAAAAGGCCCGAAAACCAACTTTCTCTTTTTAAGTGGCCTATTTTCTCAATTTGATTTTCGCCACACTTTCAGATTGGTGGAGAAGGTGCTTTCTCTTCTTTAAAAGCATTTGCTTTATCCCAGTCATCTAGGTGGATAATTTTCACCCCATTTTTTTTTTGTTTCAGGTGAAGCTCTTGACATTTACAATATTCTGAACCTCACAAATGGTAGTCTGAAGAAACCATGAAGTTCTACAAAACAAAGGCAGAAAATGATTTATCCTATTTAATAAAGAACTACAGACTTATTTTAGTGAAAAAAAAAAACCTTAATTTATGTTAAATAGTTGAAGTCTATTTAAAATGATCTGTGAGATAGTCCAGCCATCCATTAATTGATGTGTCCACTTGAGGCTAAAATTAAAAATAAATGTGTTGACTTACAAAGCAATCATTCATAACAACCACCTATATCATTAAAAGCTACAGACTTTGATGAGAAACAAATACGGGGTTTGTACTTTCCTGGACTTTTTAATAACAATTCAAGGACCACAAATCAATAATTAAAAGCTTAGACCTAAATGCATTCACAAATTCAACACTGGCGCAGCAATTTCCTATACACGTTTTATTTTTTCTTATTTCTCAACATTGCATGATTGCGCACCAATTTCCAACATCGAAAACAGAAATGCAATTTTCTGTTCCAGGAGTATTCCAGGCAAGGACAGAATTTTTCCGCGACGTGATCGGTAAAATGCAAAATTACACGATAAAATCTGCTAATTCCACGAGTAGGTGCAGCAGCGAAATAGCTAGAAGCCGGCAGTGACGTCAACACTGGCGCATGAACACGAAACCACTAGAACGCTTCTGTCAGCGTTCCTTTTACATGTATCCTAAACAGGCTTTTAAAAAAAATTCGTAAATCTCAAATGTTTTTTTTTATTACCGTAAAGTATGTATTAAAGCCCAGTTGAAGCTAAAGCCCACCCCCTAAAATGCTGTAAAGTTAAAATCATGAAATAGTGGAGTTAAAGCCCATCCCTCAAATTGTAGTTTTTCTACGAAAAATTATCTAAAAGTTATATGATGTGAATCTAGACACACGCTAGTGTGTCGCGCCAAGTTAGGCAACAATCGTCACAACAAACATCACATCAATTCAATTGTCGAGGTTGTAAACATTGTAGTGCGACGCCATAGCGTCAGTGTCTTATATTTTGAAGCATAGTTGGGCACATTTCAGGTACTTGGGGAAAAATAATAATGCGGTACAAAAGCTTATATTGTGTTGAAATCAAGAGCAATGACCCACCTGGCAAAAATTAACTCGTGTAGGAACGCCAGCTAAGCTGATTTCAATGCAAAATCTGACCCTCAATAACGTTGAAAATATGTAACTAGCTAAGCTGCTAGCTAATTCTAGTCCGCTCATCCCCATGTTAATTTCCATAGGGTGATTATTCATTGATACCGAGATAACGGGAAGGCTTCCAGCTATGAAATTGGACGAATGGCTGCAGTACGATACGAACTGCGGTACCTTTTATGGTTTGGAGCCAAGGGGTGTAACAACGATGGCGTGGGATGGCGCGTAAGTACGAAAATATTGTTTTAACCATTGTTAGTATTGTCGGCATCGTCTCTCATTGGACAGCTAAAGTTCCGACAACAACAACATGTATACTGACGTGCGTGCCGAAACACACACTAGTGTAGCACAATAAATCTCTACAACGTTGCCAAAGAAATTGTATTCACGTCCAATTCACGAAAAATAAATCAACTCTGAAAACAAAGCAAAATAAACAAAGCCAAAAACTGGTGAAGAGTCCACCAAGTTGAGAATGGTTCGGCCTATAGGCAATAGGTAGTAGCAAATTGTTGAAAACCAATTTCTTGCACATCTGCACGGTAGTAGAGTTGAGTTTAATACACAATTAAAAAAAAAAAAGGACTGATATATCATAAACCAAAACTGGTAAAAGGAGCCGCCAAGTTCCGAATGGTTCCGCCCTTCAAAGGAGTGATATCAACACCCAAAAGATTCGCCAACTAATCGCACCGAATAATACTTTAGACGTTGAATGAAAACTTGAACATTTCTACCGAAAATAGCAATGTTCTAGTTTTCATTTGACATTCGAACTATTAAGCGGTGCGATTAACTTGGCGAACGTTTTGGTGTGTTGATATCACTCCATTGAAGGGCGTAACCATTCGGAATTTGGCGGCTCCTATTACCAGTTTTGGTTTTTGATATGATGAAGATAGTACTGCTTGCTATGTTTACTGGACTCTTCCTTTAGCTCCTCCACAAGGCATCTCTCATCTAAAGCCTTCTTCGCATTACAATCTCTCTTCTCCTAACCTGGGTGACCACCCATTTAACTTGAAAACGGAGGCATTCGTTCGCATTACCGATTTCCTCTCTCATAAACACATTTATTTCTTCAACCGTTTTCCCTCTACGCCCTCCTCCGCCACCCCCTGTACACATGCACAGTCTCTCCCAGAATTTTGTATAGCGATAGTTGAAGTTGTTCATTCGCACTTGCACTCCACTAGTCTCCCCTAACCCTGACGGCACAGCTCACCTAGCTAGGATAGGGAAAGGACCTCTCTCAACATTTAGGAGAGCTTCCCCAACTTAGGCAAGAGAGACGTCGTTTGCATTACAGCTCTCCTCTCCCAAGTAGGAGGGACCAGATAAAGTTATTAGAGGAGAGACGGTAATGCGAACAAGGCTTAAGCCTCTTCCTTTCTTCACAGCAATTAAAAGGATGTAAAAATTGGTCTTTCAGAGATTGTTCAAAAGCTTTGAATTTTCTATAATAGATGTCCAGAAAGGTTCGAAAATTGATAATGCTCGATTTAAAGGCCACCCCCCCCCCTATTTTTGCCAAATTAACTGCATAAGCCCATGGGCGTTTAATCCACGATTTACGGTAATTACTGCTGATAAACCTTAAATATACCTCAAATTAAGCGGAATTCCACGAAATGTGACATTTTCCACGGCAAACCTTAAATTCCACAACACAAAATGGAACCTACACTCTAGTAACCAACGTTTTACCGTAGACCGAATGTGTTATTGAACGTTTTTGGAAAGATGATAATTTTCCACGATCGTGGAATCGTGTAAAAACTCCGTCCTTAATTCCAAGACCGGAGACATTTGTCAGCTTTTTCAAGCAATTGTCCACGCCTGGCATTTTATTTTCATTTTCCTGGACATTTCCAGGTTTTCAAGGACCCGTACGAACCCTGATTATTAAAAGAACCAACAAGTGAATTCGCCATTGGATGTTTATGGACACTCTAGCCCTTCGATCATCATGGACGTATGGGATTTTAACGGCCGTCGCAGCTTGCGACCGATCGGCTCGTTTTAGCAGTACACTGTCTCCCCACCAATGGGATCGCGTCAGTCCTTCCTTTGTCCCTTGCAACAATTGCATTGAGGACTGCACTAGAGAAGACATCAGGACTTCAACGGTTGTTGCATCTGCCAACCCTTTTTTTCGTCCGCTGGACCGCTCGCTAGTGCTGCCGGCCGCTCATCGTTCCCTGCGTTCGGTCGTTTCTTGCAGTAGTCGAATTTGAGGACTACGCCTGCTTGCGACCTATGCTGCTTCGACCAACTCCATTTGCCCACTACAACCCTTGTTGGGCCTACCATTTACACCAACCATTGCGTCAGTGACCCACTCTTTTCAACACAAACGTTTGCATCAAGCAGCTGTGAGGCCACTTTTCTCGTCCTACGGTTCGCTGATGCCATCATTGCAAACCTAGGCGCTTCGTAAACCAAAAAAAAAAAGATTGGACCTACGCTACTAAACTACCACACTGTCGCCTGTCCTGCGACCAAACCGAGACAATGGTCTTTGCAGAAGGCGATCCCCCTTTCACCTTTTTGCACCCGCGACTATCAACAGTGGTCGCATCTTCAGCTGCACAGTCACTGCCTTCAGATTCATTTGGATCGCCCGGCCACTCTCGGGTTCCACTTCTACAAGCTCTCTACCGGACGACCCACCGACCACCATGCAAGGGTTGTGCATCTACCCCGGATTTCACAAGCAGCTCCACCTCGGCGCACAATGTTCATGAAACCTGTTCCACGGTCATTATTATGACGCTCCAACATTAACATCGAGGTCCATGTTGGTGTTACCCCTTCTACATCCCAACTATGGCACTGGTTCATCTTCCAAGACTTGGCAACAAAAGATGGAACAATGCGAGCAACGTACACAGACGATCAACAAAGCTTCTGCTCCCTCACATCTTTTAGCACGGTCGCATCTCCAACATCAACTTAAAGCGATTCAGCGACTTCTAGCCAGGGTCGCTCCATCGCTGTCAACACCGCAACTCGGACCAGTTCCCTTCGTGCGACCTGTCTACTGGGTCTTGGCAAG